>JAOWBN010174138.1:0-18164 GCA_028565015.1 Pinguicula moranensis
AACTCCTTAGCAGCACCCGTCACGTGTCCAGAAGCTCCAGAGTCAATGATCCAATCTGACGAGCCAGCAGTAGGAAAAGATGCCAGGGCTAGTGAGTCATACATACCTGTGAAACCTAAGGCCAAAGCAACGTTACCAGAGAAGTCAGATGAGGTAGGTGTATCAGTGCCTATCCTCATACTTTTGAATTTCTTCTGGAATATGTCAAAGAATGCTCGATCCTACTCAACGGTCACAGTACTCCGCATATTCTCCTCCTCATCAACATCCACCGTCAAGTTGTTTCGATAGCCTCCTCGGCCACCACCCCCTAAAATCACCTTTTCTACCTCAACGAAATCTTCCTCTACCTCCAGAATCTCTCCCACGGGACATTTTCGGACAAGACCCCATAAAGTGGCCAACCGCCCCACACTGATAACAATTGCAAGTCTCCCCCTAGACCCCAATTACCCGAGAACTAGCAGTAGCTAACGCCTTCACGCCTGAAACTACACTAGGCGTAGATTGTATCTTTATCTCACCTCCGCTTGAATCATAAATGCAATAGCCTCATCCAGTGATAAAATCTTGGCTTGGGATAATAAAACTGATCTCCTCAAGTGAAAGATTGAATTCAGATCTTTCAAGAATTTCATAATCCTTTCTTTCTCAAACGTTCTCGCATTTTACATTTTGAGTCACTACAGCTGGATAACGGGTCGTAGTGATACATCTCAACCCACAATCGCATCAAAACAAATAGAATACTCCTGAATAGACTTCTCTCCCTGTACCTTCGAATCGATCTCCAACTGAATTTGAAATACCCTCATCTGGTTTTCAGCTCCTGAATAGGTGGTCCTTAGACTAGCCCACATCTCACTCACCAAGTTAAGGCCATCCACAGTAGAAGCAACAGATGCAGTCATCGAGTTCAGAAACCAGATACATAGTTGAGCATGAGTAACTTTCCACTCCATAGTGGAAGAGATGTCACTCTTCTATTCACACTCCCTCAGGAATCCGTCCAGGCTTCTCCCTACTAAGATGGTCTCAATTCTGCGAGATCAACTTAGGTATGTAGCCGATCCATCAAGTTTCAATTCGATCGGTGAAGGATCAATTTTGATTAGAGCAGTGGCAGGGACAACGGCTGAGGTTGAGGCATTCGCTCCCTTTATAAGTCTAACCAAGGCTCCGAGCAACTCAGGATTGAGGTTCCTCAGGACCTTCAATCCTTGTTTAACCGCACTGTCTCCTGTCCCTGACATTTCACACACAGTAGCTCCAATCACAACTGATCACAGCAACAACACAATCTACATACCACAATCATATGATAATCCACACATTTCAGCACCCCACCATCAATACGCAGTCCAGAAACACTATCAACAATGCCTAATTGGATTTCCAAGTTTAGGCAAATACAATAAATCCACTCAAATAATACACCATATCCAATAAAATACCACTATACATTAAACTGCACAAAATCAACCAAAATCGATTACATAGTTGCGACGAGTAAGCCGAGGCGAAGATTATGTCCAGAGCTCTGCCCACGGTGGTGGGAATCCTACGTGCAGAAAGCTCTCCGCACGACGATCGCAATGGCGGTGGTTTCCGGTGATTCCGACGCCAGACCCGCCCAGAAATGATGGAAAACTGCCGTAGGTCACATTTTCCGGCGACGGCACGTGGTGGCCGGAAACCATTGGGTATTGAGCAGATCTGATTGAGGAGAAGATGGGCTATGTTTTGGGACCAGTTCCGCATCAGAGGAGCTGTAACGGCGCCAGAATCGGGACGAAAGTGGTGAAGTTATAACCTGACTCTGATATCAAATTGTAAAATGGAAAACGGAAAAACTCTTTGTATTGAATCTTCTTCTACTATTAATCTCGTGTCATTTCAACTCCTTTTATAGTAAAAAACTTAGACAAGACAATCATACAACTCATAAATGAGGCGTCTTCTTCTTGGCGTGCAATGAGGGCAATAAATGAGGCGGCAGGCGTGCAAGTGTGCTTCTTCTTGTCTGCTACTCTACTCCTTGCAATAAATGGTGCAGTTGAGAAAGTGTTTTCTTCAGCCTTCAGTTGGTTAAAACATGGAAGCTCTTAGGTAGGTCGTTCCCAAATTTCAAACATATAGTGTTTCTGGAAATGCTCAAAAAATGTGTTGCTTTACTTCAGGCACTGATTCCACCCACCAGCCCTTTGATTCCATTCCACATGTGGCTTTTTTCAAGGCGAGCATGAAAGTGTCTTGTTCGCCTTCTTGAATCAATTTAGGGCGAGATTTTAGAAGTAATATCACTTCCTTTCTTTTGAGTTGTATCTGAAGCTCGGTTCTAGCTGCTTTCTTTGCCGATATTTCTGTATCTGAGAGAGGCCATGTGTCAAGATGATTAAGTATTCTCTGCTGTTGTTCAATGCTTCTACATGTGTATCCAAACACCTAATTATTCCATTTTTTCAGAAATGATCTCATCAGGTCGATCTGTTTGAGTTCGGGCCATCTACATCTAGAACGCATATAGAAGAAATCTATCTATCCTACTTGAGCTTTTGCTGCATTCATTCAGGCATGTGAATATTTTACTTAATAAGGGAAGGCCCACAAGATTGTTGGATCTGATAAAGTTGTCAAATTCGACCATTTCATTGAAGGCCAATGGGGAGTATCTAAATCGTTCATTAGAGTATCTTATGTTGTCAACGTATCCTACAATGCACCACAGACCACATGGATCATTTGATATTATGGTCGTAGGGTCTCGTAGAGTATGCATTTACCATACAAAACACGGAGTGGGTATACATTAACTATGCGCACAATTGATGTTTAGTTTGTCCAGGGATCGATACCCACATGGGTCACAAAATGGAAACGGCCTCTTTGTATAATTACAAGGGTAAGACCGCATACATCAGACCCCCAGACCCCAACTTAGTTGGAAACATATTGGGTAAAGTTGCATTTTTTACCCCATTTTCTAGAAACCGCAAGGTAGCTGCGCTCCTCCCAACTTGATTCCATTTGAAAGATCTACCAATAGAGGGATAATATATCCAATCGAAATTTGCTTCAGGGCATAGCTTACTGACTAGTAATCTATCTGCAAGCACCGCCTTAGTCTCATGGATGCACAATAAATCAACTCGTAATCTCGCAAGTCTTCCCCTCGCATTTATGGTCAATATCTGCACCATGTGTCGCACCCGCATAATTACTTTTTATGTTTACTATCGGTACATCGTTCCTCTATTTTATCAATCTTTTTTATCATTGTATTGTCGCTCTGCTTGGATTTTATCCCAACTCCTTTGCCAAATTTCCAGATTGTTGCTGAATCCTTGCCATAAAGTTATCTTCTTAATACGTAAATGAAAACATCAAATTACACGAGAGGCGCACGTGTGCTCAAGTGATGGAGCAAAATTGAGAAGTCTTCATTTTGGTAGAGCAAAAGCTCTTCCAAGAAAAGAAAGGTTTGCTCCCATCAAAAAATAAATTTTTAATTTTTAAGTAATCTATTTTTTTGGTCAATTGTCGTATGACAGGAGTTAAACTGGTATTAAAGTAGGAACCAATTGGTTTGGTTTGGTGGTTGTGTACCCAATTTTCTATAAGTTTTGTGTAGCGGTTAAATTTCGGTCATTTTGTGCGAGCCAAATTCTCCAAGCCGTAACCAACCAGATAAGCTGCCACTCCTCTCTTTTCTTATTTTTGTTACAACCATTGTGATGGGTATTGTTGACCATAAATCAGACACAACTCATAGCACTTCCTCACTCCATTATCAGTAGTCACATGGGCTGGTCCCATGAGCTCATCATTCCAAGTCAGCAAAATAAGAGATCTCTGTCTGTAACATTAACTCCTCTTCACTTGTTTCTCATTCTATAAAATTGTAACGTGTAGACAACATTACCTCAAGCAATTATCAATGGAGAAGGACTTGTTACTTCCTCTTCTTCATGGATGCTCCACTGCAAATGCTTCACTACTGAATACATAGAAAACACACGGTGCTTTGCGCATCGTCATGGTATCAGAGCCTCTCTTGGCTTAAACTACCTCTCGGTTGGTTCCTTTTGTCTCATCATTTTTTTGTTAGCGATCATCAGCTTCTTCTCTTCAGCATGTCTCTCCCCACTGCTGCAGAATTTCCTCTAACTTATGCTAAGTTCTCCCACCTTGTCACTGCTAAACTCAGTCCTTCCAACTTCCTGTTTTGACGTAATCAAGTGCGGAGTCTTCTTCAGCACCATAATCTGCTTGCCTATGTTGATGGTTCTATCCCTGAACCTCCCAAAACTGATCCTGATGACAGTATAAAACCAAATCCTGCTTATCTTAAGTGGCAATCCATAGAGCAACGCCTTTACTCTCTTTTAATATCTTCTCTTACTGACACTGCCTATGGCATTATCAATGGACAAGACACTTCACAAGCCGTCTGGGCCACCTTGGCTCTTGAATTCAGCAACACTGGACCCTCTCAGGAACTGGGGGCCTACGGGATGAGTTGTAGGAGCTGCAGCGTCACAATCTTTCCGTCAGAAAATAATCCCGCCAGTTCCTGCTTCTGTGTGACCAGCTCGCTGCCATCGGTCGTCCTGTCTTCCCTGTAGACCAGAGTCATTGGTATCTACGAGTTCTTGGTCCGGACTTTGTTACTTTTGCCAGATCCCAGTTATCTCATGATCCCCTGCCAGGTGTTCGCGATATTATCGCTCGCACCAAAAACTTCCATGCTCTGTATCATCGGACTCTCTCCAATATTCCCTCTTCTTTGGCCTTTACTGCAATCACTCATCCCCTGACCTCCTCCTCTTCGGCCGTGTTCTCTAGTTCTCAACAAACAGCTTGTGTTTCTGCTTCTACTCCTCCCCAATCTGTGCTACCGATACAACCTCTTCTCCCTTCATCATACTCTCATCTCAATTCTCCTTCATTTCACTTCCAAAATCCACCTCCGTTAGCCCCATCCCTCTGCATTCCAGTTCCTATACTCACACTCCTCTACCATATACTTACCCTTCCTCTATGCCACTTCCCCCACAGATGGTGCCTCGTTTCCCTTTACCTGCCGGAGCTCCCCCTCGTGGTCGTGGCCGTGGTTACAGCGAACCCCATTGCCAAATTTGCAGTGAGTATGGACATTTTGCGGACAATTGTCGTGCTTGTTACTCTCCCCTAAAATATGCTAATGTTACCCACGCTCACCTTGCCGTTGTCGCTGCTCCGATTCTAGGGCAAAATTCTTTTGGGGGTTTTCTTCCCGCTGCCGGATAGATTGAGCAAAATATTTCTTACGCATCTGGGTTAATTCTCTCGGGTCCAGCTTCTTCTCCTGGGTTGTCTGTTCAGCCTTTGTCTGTCCCAACTCTTCCTGGCCCGATTCCCGCTCAGATTGCCTTCCCATTTTCTTCTGCTGGGCTTTCTTCATTTGTGGCCCATTCTGCTAATCACGGTTCTTTAGCTCATTCACCATATCAGCCGACATCTACTTATAGTCTAGATCTCTACGGGTTTTCTTCTCCTTCCGGCTCATCTCAGGTCCAAGCCCATTCGGTTGTCATTTATCACTCTGGGGCGTCACCTAGTTCTTCTGCTCCAACTATTCAGTTCGGATCCATGCCATTCGATGCTCCACGACCCTCTAGTGGACCATCTTCCCAATGGTATATTGGGTCTTCTGATTTTCGGCCTCCTTTTGTGGGCAGTTATCCTAGTTTATCCATTCCTCATGTTCATTCTAGTATTAGTCCCGCCGTCTTTGATTGGTACATGGACACTGGTGCCTCTGCTCATATGACTCCTTCTCCTGCAACTATGGATCATGGCACTTCCTATAATGGTAAGGCTTGTGTCATTGTCGACAATGGAGCTCCGTTACCTATTACACATATTAGCACTGCCTGTACTGATTCTTTACCACTTCGTGATGTCCTTGTTGTTCCTGCTTTAACCAAAAATCTTTTATCTATCAGTAAATTGACTTTGGATTTTTTTCTGGCTATTACTTTTGTTGCAAATTGCTTTTTCATTCAGGATCATCACACAGGACAGATGGTGGCCACTGGTCGGTGTGATGATGGTCTATATGTACATGCAGTCTTCCTGCCTTTGTCTCTTCTTTGTCGGTTTGTCAACATAGCAGTACATTTGATATGTGGCATGCTAGGCTTGGCCATGCCTCATCATCTATTATGTCATTATTAGAACGACAGGGTCGTATTTTGATTACCTCCTTTTCCCCTTCCCCTCATTTATGTGTATCCAGTGAAATGGCCAAGAGTCATAAATTGCCTTTTGTACTGAATGATCATCGTGTGTCTAAGCCACTTGCATTAATTCATTGTGATTTATGGGGGCCCTCTCCGACTTTATCCTTATATGTATATAGATACTATGTCATTTTTGTCGATAATTATTCTCGTTTCACCTGGTTTTATCCTCTGAAAAACAAAAGTGATTTTTTTGATACAATTGTTCACTTTCATACATTTGTCGAAAATCAGTTATCCTCTTCCATTCAAAAATTTCAGAGTGATGGTGGTACTGAATTTACCAAACACGGGTTTCAAAATCATTTAAGACATCATGGCATTCATCATTTGGTCTCCTATCCATATACTCCTGCTCAAAATGGTCGCGCTGTGCGCAAACATCGGCATATCACTGAAATGGGCCCCACTTTTCTTTTTAACTCTCATGCTCCTCTCTCCTATTGGGTTGATGCGTTCAGTACTGCGTCCTACATCATCAACCGGTTGCCGTCTCCTCTCCTAAAAGGTATCTCTCCCGTTGAGTCTCTTTTTGGTATTTCTCCTCAATATGACATTTTTCATCCTTTTTGCTATCGTGTCTTTCCCTGTCTTTGTGATTATGCCCCAAATAAATTTGCTCCCCATAGTCTTCCTTGTCTCTTCCTTGGATATATTTCATCCCATAAAGGCTTCCGTTGTCTTGATCTTACCACCTCTCGCCTCTATATCTCTCGTCATGCTCGCTTCCATGAGCTCTGTTTTCCCTGTCATAAATCCTCTCCTCTACCATCTCTGTCTGACCTTGATATCTCCTCATTTCTTGAACCTCATCTTCCTGCTCTCTCTGTCCCCTCTTCTTCTCCTTCTCCTTCATCCCCTAGTTTATCCTTGCCTTGTTCTCTTTGTCCTCCCTCCGGCTCTCATGATATAACCTATCCTTCTTCCCCACCTCCTTCTACTTCCTTGCCTCCTCCTACTTCTCTCGATGATTCTCCTCTATCGCCAATCTCCTCACCCAGTCCTCATACATCTACATCTTCTCTATCTCTCTCTACTTCCCTTGAGATCTCTTCACAGCCCTTGTCTAGAAACCGATTGTGTTTGGCTGTCATCCCATGATTACTCGTGCCAAAGTTGGTTTGTTTCGACCATGTCACTTTGTTGATCATTGTGACACTATTTCATCTGGGTTTCTCACTGCACTCTTGGCCTCTGCCGAGCCTCATGGGTTTCGGTCGGCTTCCAAGAACCTTGATTGGGTTGCTGCCATGGATGAAGAGCTTGCTGTCCTGCATCAAAATCAGGCATGGGATCTTGTTCCTCGTCCATTGCATGATAATGTTGTTGGTTCTAAGTGGGTCTTTCGGACTAAGTATCTCTCTGATGGTTCCATCGAGTGTCTTAAAGCCCGCTTGGTTGCTCGCGGGTTTACACGGGTCCCTGGGCTCAATTATTTTGATACATTCAATCTTGTTGTTAAAGCTGCTACTGTTCGCACCGTTCTCTCTTTTGCTATTTCTCGTGGATGGTCTCTTCGTCAGTTGGATGTTAAGAATGCATTCTTAAATGGGTACCTCACTGAGGTTGTTTATATGGAGCAGCCTCCTAGCTATATCAATCCTATGTACCCTTATCATGTTTGTCATCTTAATAAAGCTCTCTATGGTCTTAAGCAGGCTCCCTGTGCCTGGTTTGAGTGATTCAGCACCTTTCTGAGCACTCTTGGGTTCATCTGCAGTCGTGCTGACACCTCTCTGTTCATCTTTACTCGTGCTTCAGATGTGATTTACTTACTTTTATATGTTGATGATATTATCCTCTCTACCAGTAGCACTTCTCTGCTTGATCGATTTGTCCAATGGCTGCACACTGAGTTTGCCCTTAAGGACCTTGGTTCTCTTACTTACTTTCTTGGCATTGTGGCTACATTTCCTGATACTTGTCTTTTCCTTAGTCAGATAAAATATGCTCGAGATATTATTGCTCGGGCTCAGCTCTTAGACAGTACGCCAGTTCATACTCTCATGGTGGTCTCTCAATCTCTATCATCAGATGGTGAACTTCTTTCTGATCCTACCATGTATCATTTTCTCGTGGGTGCTCTTCAGTATTTCACTATTACTCGCCCTGATATCTGTTATGCAGTCAACTCAGTGAGTCAATTTATGCATGCTCCTACTGACCTTCACTTTCAGGCTGTCAAGCGCATTCTTCGCTATGTGAAAGGTACTCTCACAATGGGTCTCTGCTTCACTACCTCCACTGTTCCTGGATCTGTGCTTGCCTACTGTCTCTCGTTCCAGCTGTGAATCTGAGTATCGTGCTCTTGCTATTGTTGCTACTGAAGTCCTATGGCTCAAGCATCTGTTGCATGATCTAGGTGTTTCTCTTCCTCGGCCTCCCATTCTACTATGTGACAACAAGAGTGCAATTTCCTCAGCATGAATCCTATGGCTCACAAAAGGGCTAAACATGTGTTGTTAGATTATCACTTTATTCGGGAACATGTGCTTGCTGGTGCTGTTTGTCCGCAATATGTTCTGTCTGCTCTTCAACTTGCTGATATATTTACTAAGAGCCTTTCTCGAGAGGTTTTTGAGTTTCTTCGGTCCAAACTTCACGTGGTCTTCAATCCCACGCTCAGTTTGCGGGGGGTGGGGGTGTTGACCATAAATCAGACGCAACTCATGGCATTTCCTCACTCCATTATCAGTAGTCACATGGGGTGGTCCTATGAGCTCGTCATTCCAAGTCAGCAAAATAAGAGATCTCTGTCAGTAACATTACCTTCTCTTTTCTTGTTTCTCGTTCTATAAAATTGTAACGTGTACACAGCAGTACCTCAAGCAATTATCAATGGAGAAGAACTTGTTAATTCCTCTTCTTCATGGATGCTCCACTGCACACACTTCACTACTGAATACATAGAAAACACACAGTGCTTTGCACATCGTCAGGTATTATTGACTAAGTGGTCTTGGTGTATTGTAAATTGTACATTTGTAGCCTTAGCCATGAGTAAACTTCCAAGCAAACGCGTGGAATTTTAGTGGAGTTTTGGAGTTCCACAACATGCAAGGAATAAACTTTTTTGGGGGGTGGGGGAAGGTCAGTCCCTTATCTCTGAATATTTCTTTGTAGGCCGTATTGACTGTATAATCTCCTTTGAGGATTTATACTCCATCTCCATCTATTGGGTTCATCAAGCAGTTGAAATTTAGCTAGCGTGTTTAGTAAAATCCTGAGTGATACTTGTTAATAGACAAAAAGCTCTATTAGCCATAACCATAGCATAGGTCCTCCTTTTACGTCTTTTATGTATTAATCTACTATGTGGATGTCGTTATCTACAACAGCCATGTATAATCATCTATCAAATAGAACACAGACTCTCACCTGGCCACTCCATTGATCTTCCCAAAAGAGTGTCTCTACCATTTCCCACTTCTAATCTTGTTTGTTGCTAGAACTAACTCCCTAATAGGCTTGACTAGATTACTTTCCACCAATGTCTCATTCTCAGCTGAGTACCTTGGTTTTCAAAGTAGAGGGCTCTGTTGAACTATCCATATTTGTAAACAAGAATCAGTCTCCAACCTCCTCTAGCTTCTTTTAGTAATTTTTATCCCCATTTGCAGTATAAATCTTTGTTGAAGATGGCAATATCAATCACTTCTAGACCTCCATTACTCATCTGCTGCACTACTTTATGCCAAGCTACCCAGTGGATCCTTCTTATTATCAACAAAGTTCCGACCCATAAGAAATTGTTCAGTGATTTGTTGATCTCTGTGATGAAAGCCATTGGGGCCTTATATATGTATATATAATAGACTGGCAGGTGGTTTTGGACTCCTATGACTAAGACTATCAACCCTCCAAATGAAAGGAAGTTGTTTTCCCAAGTAGAGAGCCTTTTCTGCATTGTTTGGATAACTGGATCCAGGCTGATTTTCTCTGCATAGTTGCACCTAAAGGTAGGCCTAGATACTTAGTATGGAGCTAGCCTACTTGGCAGTGTAGGATTTGAGCAAATTCATTGAATTCTGCTTGGGGGATGTTGATTTTGAGCCCAATCATTAGCTCTAGCTCTAGGCATTTGAGAATTCCGTTTGTAGCTTGAATGTTTCTATAGCCTCCATTTTTAAATACAATGGCATTATTTGCATATTGTAATATTAGTAGAGAGTGCTTTTCAAATTTGATTCCAGTACTTAGACCATGTTCCCTTGCCTTTTCAAGTTAAATGTTTAGACCTTCTGCTGCAATAAGAAAAATATAGCGTGACAATGGGTTTCCTTATCTAAGGACCTTATGTAGAGGGAATGATTCTGTAGGTGTGCCATTAATTAAAACTGTTGCATTGGCTGAGAAGAGGCAACTCTCTATCCATCGAATCTTTGAGAATCCCATTTATTGCATCATCTCTAGCAAGCTCCAATTTATGGAGTCAAATGCTTTCTGAAAATTGAGCTTAAGGATGGTGAGTGGAATCTTTCTTTTCTAGGCCAAGTCTATTACTTCATTAGCACAAACAGAAGCTTCTCCAATGTATCTGCCTTCAGAAATCCAGCTTGATTATCTGATATAACTGAGCTCAGCCCCTTATTATTCTTGACAACAGTTTGGCTAAGATCTTGTATGTACATTCAATAAGGAAAATGGGCCCGTAATTTTCAGGTTTGATTGAGTTATATACCTTGCATTGCAGTAAAATATAAGAGCAGCAAAACCCTCTATATATCTTAGCAGAATAGTAGAACTCCTGTATGAATTAATTAAACTCGTTTTTATTGCCTGAAAGAATTCTTGAATAAATCTAAGCTTGAAACCATCTGGTCCTTGGGCTTTACTACCATTAGAGCTCCACGCAAAATCTTTGATCTCTTCTTCAGTGAATATTGATGTCAGCATCAAATATTTTGATTCTGATATGCATCCTGGGAGTGAAAAGCTTATGTGTAGAGAACTCTCTTTATGAGCTTTTTGAAACTGCTGTTTAAAATAGGTCTTGAAGCCTTTCTTTGACCTCTGCAACTATTCTCTTCACTTGCCTTCTACATATAACCCTTAATTGCATTGTGCCTTCTATGTCCTTTTAGTTTGGCATGGAAAAACTTTGAATTGGTGTATCCTTCTTGGATCAATTTGGATCTGGACTGCTGGAAGATCATAGCATCCTTGTGTCTTTGTTTCTGCTATAAGGTGCTCCACTTTCTTGTCTCTATAAGAGTCCATCAATCGTTAGTTATATGAGGCTGACTAGTTGATCATAGTATTGGATCACAACAGATAACTCTTTTATTCTATTGTTTGTATCTCCATATGTATGTTTGCTTCATTGCTGTATATGTTTCTTTAAATGCTTCAGTTTTTCCTTCAGGGTCCATAATTGAACCCCATTCAGTATACACCAGCGTTTTTAGTTTTGTGTTGGACAGCCGTATGTCATAGAATTTGAAGAGTGAAGAGTGACTAGAATCTGAAACTGATCTAGGTAGAGTGGACTGAGTTATTTCAGGCTATATGTCTAGCCACTCTTCACGCACCATCAATCTGTCCAATCTGCTGCCTCCAGGACCACTGAAACATGTTAGGCTTAGTTTGACAGCTAGTCAGAAGGCTTCTAACTTGGGCTAACTAGTTGTTGTCCATGTTTAGCTGACGTTTGGTAACCACACAGTTTTTATCCCGCGATTTGAATAAAATGGGATTGACCCGGGATTACGTTGCGTTTTGTCCGCCAATTTTGTCCGGAAAAGTTGGGCGGTTTGAGTTATCCGCTTTCTGACCCAGTTGTGAAGTTACCAAAATACCCTTATGTTTCAATTTTATTACAACAATGCCAGGTATATATACCTACCCTAATTCGACGGATCGTCAATTGTCACGATCGATACAGACGAGAGCCAATTCCTCTCCCCCTCGAAACGTTGTTCCTCCACTGCCCATTCTCTGGCGACATAGAGGTACGGTTATCTCAACGGCAGTGTAACATTCACCTTGTTCCCTACATCTTTGATATCTGTTGTCCTTTACTTTTTTCGCACATTTATCTATTGCAGATCTAGATCTAGGGTTTGGAAAAAATTTCAATTTGTTTGTTTCGATTATTTTTTGCTATATTTTGTATCGATTGTATGGTCTGATTTGCATTTGTTCTAGATGTGATAAGTTTTGGTTCACTGACAGCCGATTATTGCAGTGGCTAGATTTCTTTGGTTTTGCCAATTTTCGTTAGATTTTGTATGTACAGTTTGGTTTTGTGCGATTTCTCTGATATGTGTTAGGATCCTGGTAGAGGGGGGCTTCATTTCTGTGATGAGGGCTTTACTTACTCTAATTTAGGGGGTTCAGTCGACTTACGGGTTTTCAACTATGTGATTAGGGCTATATTATGGCTAAATTTACTATGTGATTAGGGCTATATTCCCTATACTTTAGAGGTGTGTGAACTAACTCTACTAAGGTTTACAACCAATGTGGAATTTATGATTCTTTAACTGTAATTTCAGTCATTAGGGCTAGCAGTTTGTGTGTGATTTCAGTCATTAGGGCTAGCAGTTTCTTTTGTGATTACAGTACGGTTTCAGTGAATGAAATGGTTGTCTTTTGGAAAGCTTAGTGTCATTGGTTATCATAGTACCCGAATGTTTTGGTTATGTAGAACTCGACCACGAATATTGTGGAGGTTGCAACTGTGCTGCTGTGCGCAAGATTTTTTGTTGGTGTGCCCCTTATCATATCAATAGTAGAAAATGGAAAAAAAATAAGGGCACACTAACGCGTAAGCGCAGTCATGTTTGGAAGGAACCTCCTAGGTACTTGATATTGGACAAAATCTCTGAAAGGTTGGCTTTCATTGAAAGGATTACTTAAGAGTCCAATAGGTAATGTTTCAAGAACCACAGGATGTCCAACAAGGCTTTAACTGAGCTATGCAGAGTTTTGTGAGATGAATGCGGTTTAAATGACAATCACTATGTGTCTATGGTTGAGAAGGTGGCTATCTTTCTCCGGACACTTTACCACCACCAAAAAAATAGGATCCTACAAACTGATTTATAGCGCAGCGGACAATATATCAATCAAGCATTCCACCAACTTCTTAAATCTATGCTCAGACTATGTAAAAGACTCCTAGCAACGCCTACTCCAGTTGACAAAGAAACCACTGATAAGAGATGGAAATGCTTTAAGGTATGTGTATTTTTTTTTTTGATAAGTATGTATTAAGACTGGTAAAACTCTACAAAGTAAAGGCAATGGTTCGCCCCCAACTTGAAGGTCAAATCATTCTTACTAAAAAACAGTTTATGGGGGAAAAAACTACTAACACAAAGTCTAGAGTGACGTAGCCAATCCGCTATATTTACTATGTGATTAGGGCCCACATACAAGAAACCCATCCAGTGATATATCTCCGACTAGACCGCATAAGATAAACAACAAGTAAAGAACACATGTGATGTGCTATCCAACTCACCATGGCATAAACTACAAGATCGCATTTCTGCCGAGCACATCATGCCACGATAAACAAGGTTGTCGACAGTGGCAAGACGCGACTGTAGGAGTCGCCAACAAAAAAACATAACTCAGAAAGGTGTTCGCTTGCCCCAGATCGAGGCAAGCACAGGCTGTGAGACCGAAGCAAGCCCCCATAGAGGACGCTTCACACGATAACCAGTCTTCACTGAATACATACCTGAGGAGTCGGCAATCCAGCACCATCCATCCCCCCAGGAGTCGGCCAACGACCAATCATCATAGCCTCTAACTCCTGTACCCAACCGCCTCATGAGCTCGAAGAGGTTTGCGCCAGGTCCATATCCACTGCCAATCCTCCCCCTCTCTTAACCACTTGGCCGACACAAGAATCTGTTGATCAAGTGCCAACGAATATAAACGTGGGAACCGTCAAGCAAGATTACCACCATCCAGCCAATCTTCCTCCAAAAATCGAGTCTGATCACCACTCACCACGGTTCTCTTCACTCAATCCACAAACCAAGAGGATGCACAAATAACAGAATCCACATACTTCCACCATCGAGAATAACCATCTCTAACGAGCAGTTCAGACCAACTGTCCCTACTATGAATATATTTGTGAACAACAATGTCTCTCCACTGCCCAACTGCCCCTGTACGGAGCCTCCATCCCCACTTGGCCAACAAAGCAACATTAAACGATCCTAGATCAAGAAAACAAATACTTCCACATTCTTTACTTTGACACATGGTCTTCCAACTAATCCAAGCTATACCTCGAGATGTTCTAGATTATGTTTTCCACAAAAAGGATGTAAAAATCTTCACCATCTCCTTGATCGCAGACTTCAGAGCCTTATATACAGAGAAATAATATACTGGCATGCTACCAAGGACACTCTTTATCAAAGTCACCTTTCCCCAAAAATTTAGAAATTGATTCTTCCACGAAGCTGTTTTCTTGCACATCACAAGAATAAGGGATTGCCAGGAGCGCACATAACATGGATTGCAACCCACCGAGATCCCTAAATACTCAAAAGGAAAGCCCATCACCGTACAATGTTGTTCTCTCGCAAAACTCTATTGGGTGTCAAGAGGAATATTTATCCCCAAAATACTGCTCTTCTTGAAATTAATACACAGACCTGACACAAGCTCATATAATATTAGGATAACCTTCATACCTTGCACATTTTTAAGAGATGCAGCCCCGAAGAACAAAGTGTCATCTGCATATAACGAGTGGGTATAGATAGAGTTCCCACAACAAATCCCCTGCAACACACCAAGATCAACAGCTCGACGAAGTAATAGATTAAGGCCCTTCGTGGCAATAACAAAGAGGGAAGGCGACAAGAGGTCACCCTGTCCGAGACCACGGCAGAAATAAAAAATACCAGAAGATGCCCCATTAACAATTACCGATCCAGAGGCCGTCTGGAGGCATGCCCTCGTCCAACCAATCCACTTCTCCGCAAATCCCATCTTGTGCATCATAATAAACAAAAAGGACCAGTTCATAGAATCACATTCCTTCGCAAAATCTACTTTCAAGAAAATAGTAGGATCCTTAGAATATTTTGCATGGTGCAATAATTCACATGCATGCAAAATACCCACTTGAATCTGTCTACCCCGAATAAAATCCAGTTGCTCAGGAGAAATAATTTTATCAATCACTAACCTCAGGCGATTCGCCAGAAGGTTTGATAATAATTTATAAGCACTGCCCACCAAAGATATTGGTCAGAAATGATTCAACTCTGTCGGAGAAAAAACTTTAGCAAGTAATACAATAAAAGTAGAATTACTGCCTTGCATATATCACCATAATAATAGAAATCCCACAAGAAATCAATATAGTCTCCTTTCACAACCTCCCAATGAGCCTGGAGGAAATGAAAGTTAACCCCCCATCAGGACCTGAGCTCTTCCTGCCAGAACAAGCCATCAAAGTAGAATAGATCTCATCATCATTGAACTCTGCTAACAATAGATTGTTATCTTCAACAGACAGAATACGCTCACATGGGATGAGAATATTCGGCCCGTACAAAAAAGGCTCAGCAAAATGCTTTTTGAAATGATTCAACATACCCTGCTTCACATCTTCTACATCTTCTTTCCAAATACCATCAAAGAACAAGACATGAATATCATTATGAAAACGACGGTTCCGTACCCAATAATGAAAGTAACGTGTGTTAGCGTCCCCTTCCCGAATCCAAGAAGATCTAGATTTCTGAAAGAGAATAGTAGCCTTTCTATTATGAGCTTGCTGTAAATCAGCCAAGGCAACTTTCCTATCATTAATTTCATCATCTGATAGCGCACGTGTCTCCCCTAATTGATCAAAAAGACGTAACTTTTCGGAAATACCCTCAAGAACTCGATCAGCCATTCCAAAAACATCATGATTCCAAACATTAAGAGACTGTCTTAAAGCTTTTAACCGATAATGATGAATATAAGACTTACTTCCTGGTAAAGACAAACTCTTCCAAGTAGCATCAACAAATGATCGAATGCCTGGGTGAGAATCCCAAGCATCCAAGGTCATAAACAGCTTTGGCCCCCAATTCACTTTGTACATCGTCAACATGATAGGGCGATGGTCCTAAACAAATATGTAAATGCAATGCACATCTATCACTCGGAACATAGGGAAAATAAACATTAATCACCAATAGTTTAACCTGTGTCGCTGTCCATACTCCCCCAACTGCAAGGATATTAGGGAAAGAACGAACAGTCGAAGCCACAAATATATCACCATTCCATATAGATAAAAGTCCTCTTGCCTGTCCATCAGGTGGGCTCTCGGCCCACTGAAAACCGGCCCCTCCCCATAGCTTACTCATAATCAACCGATTGGCACAATGTTTCTTTGTCTCTTGTAAGCACAAGACATCAACAGAATTTGAATTTATAAGGTTATGTGTGGCACATACCCGTCCCAGGGTGCCGAGCCCTTGTACATTTATAGACATAATATCATAATTCACCATTTGTGGTCACGGTCATTTCCTCCACGGGCTTATCCATCTCCATATCTTTTCTCTCCATATCAACCAACCTAGACAACATAGTTTAATCAGATAATTCACTACTCAAACCAATATTCTTACCAATATTTATGCGACAAATAAAATTAGCAATGTCCACCATAGGTATGGGGGACCAAATAATCTTTCTTGACTTAGACCTTCGGCCAAGACAACTAGACCAGCAGCCTCATCAACCGCCTGTGTACGATCCACCTGGGAGAACAATTATCATACGGCCGACCACGCGAAGACTTACGGTGTGAGACCTCTGGAGTTTTCCTTGACTTTTTGCTTTTGTTTTTACTAAACTCCACATCAGTCGCATCATCCATAACCCTCACAGCATATCTCTGTTCCAACACTGGATCTACCATAATTACTCCATCAAGTTGTACATGTCCAACAATATCAGGGCTGCTATCATCCATCGATTGTGAATCACATTCATCAGGTATGCGATGTCATTACCGCACGATAGCTTGGCAGCGGCGGATGCACACTTGGACGCTGCATGTACGCTGCCGGGTAGCACATTGTCTTCCTCGGTCGGTCGAACCTCGAGCGGTGGTGTTTCTCTTTTAGCTACGCAAACATCACTTGGCACCTCACTCTCGGCAGACATGCCGTGAGACACGGCCTGTGATACGGTCAAGCCAATAGGCACGGAGCCACCTCCCACCGCAGCGTGCACACTCCGGACACCTATACCAACATTCGGCCTAGCAACCTCCCAACGACGGCCCACTCCCATTTTGTCCATAAGAAAAACCAAAAACCACTCATCCTTCAACACAACTTTAACACTCTCATAAATAATACCTGCATTAGAAACCCGAACTAACATGCGAGGAAAGTGCATCATGATGTGCTCGGCCGTGTAGTCATCCAATCTCATGAACTTCCTGAACGACCCAGTCAGATTGTTAAAGAAATTAGGATACCAACAATGCAACGGCGTACCATTAACCTTCAGCCACACATCTCTAGTCCCATTGGACCCTTCATGGTGCCACAGTCGAGCCCCCGACAAGCCGAGCAAATTGGCCAATTGTTGCTCCTCTTGTAAACGGGATTTGTAACAAATCAGTAAGCTATGAAACAAGAACTTCACCCCCCCCCCCTCCACTAGGATCACCTTCCCGTCACCGAGCTCGTTCTATTTCAATTTCTAGACAATCTCCAAAATGGCAACCATGGGCCGTCCGAGGACACATTGATCAAGCCATTTTGTTGCCGATGAATCTTCCTCAAATCTCACCACCCGCAGTGACTTCTCAGGAGACGCAGGCATCACCGTACAACTCTAGATGCTAGCTTCCTTTTTGGGCCGTGACTGAGCACCCATCACAACAAC
>JAOWBN010174149.1:0-18163 GCA_028565015.1 Pinguicula moranensis
GAAGATTCCTAGATTAGTGTATTTTTTCCTAGATAAATTTCTTTCTTTCTTAGTCTTTGTCTACTAGTTTTAGACTTTTATCAGGAGAATAAAAACGTACTATCTCACCTATAAATAAGGGGAGACAAATTCTTAAAGCGACAGAATTGATTTTTGAGTTTATGAGAGTTTGTATTTTCTTTGGGTTTTAAACCTCGATTTATCTTTTCTATTTTGAGTTAAGTGACATTGTGTTCTTGGACTTATCATTTGATTCTTATTTGGTAATACAATACTTTCAGGTTATTGTTTGTGGCGTCTTTGATTTATACAAAAATTGTGACTTCGTTGGTTGGACACAAGGTATTCTTCAGGCGTTAAAAACAACAAAATCGTCCCTTTTCTTTTTTGAAATATCGATCTAGTTCTGGAGTCTTGTCACAAGTTCAGCAATGATTCATATTAATGTGTCTAGATGAATTTCCATCTCTTCCTGTCCCTGTACCGAGATGAAACAAATAGTAATAAAAGCATCAAGGTTTTAGGGGTGGGAGGACTTATCCTGTGCATGGCAACAGTTTGCATTTGTGTAATGATTAAGTCCTTCCTAGCAGATTCTTTGAACCCCTTGAGCATAGTAGCTCTGGCATTCTAGCAGTGATACCTGTTGCGGTTCCTTTGAGGTGAGGACCCTTTGAGACTTTGTGGCTGAAGTATTTCAACTAAACTGAATGCAGATTGCAGGTTACAACATTCAATCATCTAGAGAGTAGGGGAATTGGCCAGGTTTTTCCTTGGCTTTGCTTCCCAACCAAGTGTTTCTCTGTATGGCTTGTACTTCATCCCCTATGTTGATTTTCCTTCCTTCAAAATGTGTTCACTTCCTCAATTTCCAGAACTGACAATTAAATGAGATCCATATAGCCTTCCATGCTTCCAAATAGGTGGTTATTGGTTTACTAGAGAAGAATTGAAGGAGGTTTGATACATCTTGTGTTGCCTCCTTCTGGTGCAAGCCACCTTTGGATTCCCTACCATATAGAAACTGTTATGTTACGGTATTTAAATAGATGATTGAGTGTTTTTTGATCTGTTTGACATAAGATGCAGTTAATGTCCTGATCATGTGGAATGATCCTTCGGTTTTGTAGAGTTGTTCTCACTAGCAGCGCTTGTAATATGGATTGCCATGACAGTATTATCCGCTTCTTTGGTGAAATTTGTTCCCAAGGTAAGTCATTTGGTCAGTTTCTTTTGTTTGTAGTACTTGGCCAGATTCGTCCACTTGATGTTGGTATGCTGAGCTAACTAAGTAGCCTCCCTACTTCCAATTTTTGCGTCGTGTTTACACAATTTGTTTACTAACTGTAACAACTTTGGTGCTTTACTGTGCGGGTAAATCCCTGCTTATTCCTATGATGAAACAGTAAAATCTGTAGGTATTGGTTAAGTTCATTTGCTTTTAATGATCCTTTTGCATCAAAAATCCGAGCGGACTAATACGGGTTACTCTTAATTAAGTGATCACCTATGTGAGAGAAGATGGGCAACTTCGAAAGAGAGTTATTGGGGCTCAATTCTTTAAAAACTCTTGCAGAGTCAGGCATATATTCACGGCCAAAATGTACATAAAACAGAAGAACCAAAATGGTATGAAGAAGATATCTGTGTGAATTATATTATACATTTACACAAGTGTCAGAACAGTTTAAGGATATCACGTCTAGTGATCAAATAGTAAAGTTAATATAATCTGATAAGGGAAGGTTCAAGGGATAAAACCTACCTATCTTATGCATGTATTAACCGCAAAATTTTATCACCACGTAATGAGTCCGGTATAGGATCAAATTCATTCACATGGAGGATTGTTGGAAAAATAATGACTCATTACTAAAACAATGCATATTATTAATAATATGTTATTAGATATGAATGACAAGTTGATAAAGAATATGAAGGAGAAATGTTTTTCTCTTTCAAGTCCATGATCCCACTAAGTTAGTGGAGAAAATGGAGAGTTGAGCCATTAACCCACTAAGTTAGTGGATATAATGGAGAAGTTCAAGAGGTGAAAAATGTCTAACACTCATTTACACACTCTATAAATAGTGGATCCGCTCTTGAGTGAAAACACACACATGAAATTGAGTCTAGAATTTCATTTTCTCTTATTTTAATATTTTTTGTGAGTCCTTCATTTGGTGATTAAAAAAAGATACCGTTAGAGTTCTCCAGTGTTGTGTTGCAAGTGCTGTGCATATCAACTCGTATCCATTGTATCCTAGGAGACAGACACTCGTGAATCACAAAACACGCGGGGAGAGGGCAAATCTGTTTTTAAAAAACTTTGAGCTTCACAGGTCTCGAAGTTCTCCGAATACTCCTATTTCGTTCAACGGTGAAAGGTTTATATTGTACTTTTGTTTATGTAATTATTACGAAATTCTGTCTATTGTTTATTTCCTCCATTACAATAAACTGTTAAGTCATGTATTATGTTTAACACTATTTATTTGTAACTTTGAAATTGAATTTTGACTGTGCACTGCATTTATACATAAATTTTTAAATACAATGGTTTGCTCATAATTTTGTTCTTGATAACTACCAGAATTGTTAGGTTGAACATGATATCAAACAGGTACTGAGGTTTCTTGAAGTAAAATCTTCATGAAAAAGTACATCTATTATCTCTGGCATATAATAAAGCTGGGGCTTTTCAAATTCCTCTGCTCTTTGCTTTATACTTGAGAATAAATTCATTTTGGCATTTCTACAAAATGAATTTATTCTCCAAGTTACATAACCTGGTCTCGTACCACGTCACTCATTTCTCAATGACGAGGCTATCTCCTACCATATCACTCATTTCTCGGCAGCTTGGAAAAAGGAGGAAATGCGGCCTTTCTTCTCCAAGTTCAGCCCCGTTAAAGACATTTACATACCAAAGAGCCTGGATCCCCTTTGTGCTTGCAGCTCAAACGGTTGCTCAATAGATTAACAGTGGGCTCTTACCGGCCATGTTTTCTCACACTAGAAAAAAGCTTAGTATCTCTCTAAAATGTCAACCATCGAGGTACCACCGTTTGTATTTCCCGGCCACGAACGACCTCCGGAACAGTCCAAACAACTTGAACGACCACCAGAATAGCCCAATCAACCCAATCTGGCCTCATTTAATTCTCCGACTTGGAACCTAGAAGAACATGAATGGATTCGGGTGATAGGGCGTCACAAATCCCCCTCCCCAGTTAAGGCCAAAGCAGAGATCTCAAAACCCACCAGAAAAATGCTTCCGTCCTGCATCAAGAAACTCCAAGATGAGTCCATTTCATTCAATTTATCCAATTTTCCACCCTCATGGAAGTGAGAGGAGATGTGGCAGGTCTTCTCTACGTACGGTCATGTAAGTGATCTTAATATCCCCAATAAAACTTCTCTCCAGCCAGCGGCTTTGGATTCGTATGTTTCTTCAAGCATTCAGTCCGGCTAGTACTTAAAGACCGTCTAAACGCAATTTGGGTCGGCTCTTGCTAAAGGTGAATGAGGCGCGACACCCAAACACATCTTTCGGCAGAACCTCAACAAAAACTTAGTTGTCAACCAAAAATTTACAGGAGAGAATTTCTCAACAGACAAACAATGAAACGCTGGAAGGAAATCTAGTGATATCCTTCAAGCCAAATCCACTTGCAACATCTTGCTGGGAAAAATTCTAGTAGGATACCTGGCCTACCGGCCCCAATATTGGATCATACCTCACTAAACATGATCCTGAAGGACTCATGCTATGAAGGGAAGACGGCGACATGATTGGAAGGAGGCCAAGTGCTACTCAAGCTTAAGTGAGTTGAAGATCAAATGAGGCTGATGAATGATGTGGACACTTCTGCCAAACTCTATTTACATTCACTCAGGCCATGGAAACTAATAAATGGGAAGCTAGCACATCCGGCATGGCTTCAAATCCGAGGAATTCAATTTTTTTTTGAAACAATCGCCTCCCATATGGGTCATCTTGTAGCTATTGATGAAAAAACAATCAACCAAAGTGAAATGTAGTTTGGCTGAATCCAGGTACTGGTAAGTTCTAACAACCTGATCCAACAAACACTAGAGATCTGTATAGAAGTAGAGACATTCAATGTCCATATTGTGGAAGAGGCTAGTGTGACAACGACATTCCCGAATAATCAATCAAAAGGTAATGTATGGAAGAGACAAATGGTCACTCTTCATCTCAACGACGACGAATGTCCAACTTTGCGAAGGAATAATTTGATTTTAGAAACCTCTTCAATACTTGCATTAAAGAAAATAGTGGATTGAGAGAAAGGTCCTCATAATGCTCCTGAACATATTTAGAAACGGAGGCGATGACACATCTATCCGACAACTCTCTGGCCACTGAGTCATCTGAAATTGGAAAAGAAAGTATAATCAGTGAAGAAGACCCTTCAGGAATTAGTGACAACACAAAATAGGGCCTGACATCCTACTTAGCTGGGCCGGAATAAGGGAGTCTTGGCATGGATAAGCAGTTATCAGGTAACCATAATTCGTCTTAATATATTGATACAAAGATAAGACAGAGCAATGAGATAGCAGTCAAGGAAATCTTATCTATAGGTAGGTCACCAATAGCAATGATATGTACCAACTTAGCAGACAAACAATGTGGAATTACAGCAAGGTGAAATCTTAATGTTGGACTCACACTCAAGGCTCCCACAACATACAATGGGCCGCTTCACAACATTATTAGCAAGTTAACTCACGAAAGTAGGATTGAGACCATTCACGAACTCTTCTCAAAATCAGATGGCACTTATTAGCGAGGGTCTGCCCCTCCCGGAAATAGTTCATTCAGATATTTCCATCTTGGATACCTTATCACAGAACTTTGATCCATTCGGTATTCTCCCAATATTAAATCTTTCACAAGGCTCGCTATCTAAGTTGTGGCAGGAACCATATCTCCTGTTGGAACAGCTGCCGAACTCGCCTACCATTTTACAAGAGCATACACGGCAAATTATGCAACCTTATAACTTAACCTCTGAAGATCCTACTCGACTAGAGGTAGGTTAAGGAAGTAACTCCCCTTCTGAACAAGATCTGATTGAGCGCATAAGCAAAATTAGGAGTAACCCCTCACTCTTCTAAACAAGATCTGATTGATCGCATAAACAAAATGGAGGATCGTGATAAAGCACAAAGCAAACGTTCTAAGCTTAAGGAAGGAACGTAGTTTCCATCTGAAAATGCGAATCCTATCCTACAATATCCGTGGACTAGGCATGCCTAGAAAACATTATGAGCTTAAGGAACTCGTGAGAAAGGAGCACCTGGATCTCATTTGCATCCAAGAGACCAAGCTCAAAGAAATTAACAGGGGACTCTGTCAGCAGATTTGGATGAATGATGGCTATGACTGGTATTTCAGAAGATCCGAAGGTAGTAAGGGAGGCTTACTTTGTATGTGACAGAAAGCATCCTTTCAATGCACCAACAGATGGACTGAGAAAGGCATGATTGGCGTAGAAGGTTTATGGGGAGAGGAGTCAACTATGGTAAAAATCATAAATTTTTACTCTCAAGGCCATATTTCCTTCAAGCGGTGGATGTGGGCATCGATCAAAGAAAAAACACTGGGAGAGCCAACCACAAGATGGTGTGTGGTAGAATATTCTAATGCTATCAATGCTAGTGATATACGTCGAAGCACTACACAACACACAAGAGTAGAGATGTACATATTCGGCAAGTTTATAAGTGACTCTGAACTCAATGATTTACCGCTACAAAAATATTGCTTCACGTGCAGCTCAAGAGGCGGATCTAGCTGTAGCAGATTAGATTTCTTCTATCCACCTCCCGGCTCCAACACTGGCCTTCAACCTATCAGATTGGCCTATCAAGTCTCATCTGATCACAGAGCAATAATCTTGAAAGTTGAAGAGCTTAAATGGGGTCCAAAGGCAATAAGAACCCTCAACTTTTGGGAATTGAAAGAAGGATTTGTGGATCTAGTGAAGAAAGAATGGGAAGCAATTACATTTAGTGGAAATCCTGCGACAGTGCTACACGATAAATTGAAACAGTTACGTGGGATACTCAATGATTGGAACAAGTCAACATTCGGGGTAACAGATAGTAGAATCAACCACTTAAAAGGCCATCTCAAGGATTTTGATGTGGCGGCAGAGTCCATGGAACTGTCCGAATCTGATAGAATAAACAGACACGAGGTTTGGTGTAATCTGCAACATCCTCTGACCCACAAAGGTTCCTTGATGTACCAGAAATCTCGCTCCAAGTGGATTAAGGAAGGAGACGTTGACTCTAAATACTTCCATGCTAAAGTATGGTGGAACAGAAGATCTAATGGTATTAGAGGCCTTCACTTCATTGGGTTCCGGATTGATGATGACAGGGATGAAGAAAGGAATCACAAAATATTACAGAACTCACTATTCTTCAACAGATTGGCCGCGCCCTACTCTGGACATTCCAACAAAACGGACGCTCTTAGATGAGGATAATAGGTTTCTGATTGCAAATTTTTCTGAGGACAAAATTAAAGCTTTAGTTTGGAATTGTGCAACAACAAAAAGTCCTGGCCCATACGGTTTTACTTTCAACTTCATCCAAAAGCATTAAGAGGAAGTTTTCCTAAAGGATCTAACTCTACATTCATCACCCTAATCCCCAAGATTACTTGTCCGGTTGAACTACAACTCTATAGGCCTATCTAATTGGTTGGGTGTGGACATAAAATACTCTCAAAACTGCTTGCGAACCGATTGAAAAAGTAATGCACCAGGTGATTTCAGAGAACCAACATGCTTTTATTCAGGGGCGACAAATTATGGATGGTATTCTGGTTGCTAATGAAGCAATTCACTCAATAAAACAACCAAAGAAACCAGTACCACTTTTGAAGATTGATTTCTCTAAAGCTTTCGATTCCATCGACTGAAAATTTCTAATCTCCGTGACGCACAAATTGGGATTTTGCCAGATTATAGATTGGATGATAGAGTGCTTCTCCACGCCTTATGCGGCAATACTTGTAAACGGTAGTAGTGCGATGGAATTCAAGATCCACCGCGGCCTAAGGCAGGGAGACCCACTATCCCTTTTTTATTTTTAATGGTGGCTGAAGGTTTAAATCGACTAATGAAGAAGACTGTTACTTTAGGAAGATAGGAAGGAATAAGTCTAGGAGAAGTTGCTATTTCTCACCTACAATACACCGATGACACCTTGTTAATGGCAAAGGGCACCAAGGAAAACTTAGTAGTAATGAATGGGATACTACAAGTTTTGAGCTAATCTCAGGTCTCTCAATAAAGTTCACCTGGAGCAAATTAATCAGTTTTAATATGCGGGAGTAAACTTTGAATCAAGCAGCTAGGATGCTCTATTGCCAAAATGCAATACTACCTTATACATATTTGGGGCTCCCTATTGGGGGAAATCCTTGCATAGCTAGCATGTGGGAGCCGGTTTTAGAGACAATTTGGAAAAGAATCGCGAGATGGGATAACAAACTTCTTGCCTTTGCTGGACATGTAACTCTGATTAAATCCATCGTGTCGTGTCTGTCAGTTTACTTCCTCTCATTGTTTAAAGCTCATAAGCTGATAAGAGAGACAATTACAAAGCTTCTAAGCAATTTTCTCTGGAAAAATAAGCAGTCATCTACTAAACCAATTCACTGGATTAGTTGGCAATCACTATGCAGAACAATGAAGCTAGAGGGCCTTGGAATAAAACACATCTCCATCATGAACAAGGCTTTGCAGTCTAAGTGATTGTGGAGACTCCGAACTGAATCTGACAGTTTATGGGGCAGAATTATAAGATCTAAGTACCTACAGACACGGCACTACCTTGGCGATTGGAGCTTGATAACTCTACCTGGAAAAATATCAGTATGTTGGTCTGAAAATCTCGAAATTATCGAAGGAGCTATGGTTCAACTCAAAAGTCATGCTAATCATGGGAAGGGGGAACAAGACACTCTTCTGGAACTCTGGATGGACACGAGAAGGAACTCTATCAATTTGATACTCGACAGTAGAGGAATTGATGCAATTCAGACAAGGACTTCCACATTGGGATCTAAATTTTAGAAAGCCTCTTCGTCCCAGAGAGCAGTTGCAACTTGAGGAAGTGTTGCATTCTCAACAACTGGAAATCAACCTTTCAACTGACAAAGGCCACTGGACATGGACATGACACCCCTCGATCAGGTATTCAATTTCTTCAGCATATAA
The DNA here is from genome assembly GCA_028565015.1 of Pinguicula moranensis. Classification (NCBI taxonomy): domain Eukaryota; kingdom Viridiplantae; phylum Streptophyta; class Magnoliopsida; order Lamiales; family Lentibulariaceae; genus Pinguicula; species Pinguicula moranensis. The sequence goes on from JAOWBN010174149.1 coordinate 8,268, forward strand.
TCTATTACTGACTAATCTTTGTTTTGTAGGTCAAGAAGACCCACTGGTCTCTAAAGTCTGGAACAAATTCATACCAAGAAGAATTCAGATGATGGCGTGGAGGCTCCTACTTTAGCGTATCCCAACTGTTGACAATCTCATTCGAAGGGGTGTAGCCATTAAGAGATTGGCCAGATGATGTGTACACTGCGGCACAGTAACAGAAAGCGTATCACATCTCTTGTTGGAGTGCAACCATGGTTATGAGCTTTGGTCAAATGTTTATGCTTGGTTTGATTTATGCTATATTGGGCATAATTACATTATGAGACGATTCTCTAGCCACTTGGGCCTGATACATGACAAGATAGGCTCTGATATGTGGAAAGCAATTTGGCATACTGTAATTTGGTGGATATGGAAGGAACGGAACGCCATTCGATTTGATATAGAAATAGGCGCCATAAGGGGCTATTGAATGGATACAACTTCTAGTATGGTACTGGTTGACAGCATACAAGGAGCCTTTTGTGGGGACTACAGTTGGTGATTGGTTTTTCCTACCCAGGCTATGCTGTCCGAAGATCTTTAAACAAGACCATCTGTCATACCAGTAGATTTTAGGTTTTCTATGTAATTTAGTTCAGAACCAAGCGTAGGCCTTGAAAAACTCTGTAATGAGTCCTAAATCTTCTAAGTGCAGAAATCAGCATTCATTTTCTTTATCTTGTACCTTTTTTTTTTTTTTTTTTATATCAATACAACATTAGTTACCCAAAAAAAACGGTGGGCTCTTACCGGCTGCAAGTGAGTTTGGTGAAATCCAATATCACTGAGACACAAAAGAATGGAGGCACATCGGTGATTGTCTCAGTGCCATCAACACAGGCCTCTGCTGCTTCAACAGTTGAGGCGCACAGACTCCGGCTACATTATGAGCCTCAGTCGACGAACAAAGAGTGGGCTCAAAACATGTCTTATTGGAGAACTGAGACACCCTATATCGTTAGAGCATGTCCAAACGGCTCTCCACTGTTTAGGCTACTCAAAATCTTGGGTAAATCAATTTTGTTGGTGGAAAGATTTTGATCTGTCTTCCTTCAGAATAGAAGGCAACACTATTATTAGACGAAAGGGCCTGGGCAAGAGAGGGCTTCTCAAAGTTGAGAGATGGCACAAGCGACAACGACATTGGGCGGGTGACTTGGATTCGTGTACACGATGCTAACCTTCACTACTGGGTAGAGCGTTTCTTCCTCGTCATCGCCAACCTATTTGGATGAGGATGAAGGTGGCATGATGCACGGCAGAAAGAACTACTCTTTTATATGGGTGGGTGCTTCTGATCACAGAATCTGGGACGCGCATCTCTTTTTCTATGGATATTGACATATGAGGGGATCTTATGACTCTGGTCGTGGAAGAATATGGCGAGTGCAAACTAAACCCATGTAAGGAAGGGAAAACTGGAGCCTCCAGTCGGGCAAAGAAGTGGGTACTTCGATAGACAAGAGCTCCATGTTAAATCCTGTTGATTTTCCCGAGTTGAGTCCTCCAGCTGACAGTGGCACTGGAAATGCACTTCCCTATGTACAGAACAATGGTGACCACTCTGCTGTCGATGGTGACAAAGCGGGAGGCAGCACGTCTGAGGAAGATTTGGCGATAACAGTCGCTTCGAGCCAAACTTCGGGAAAGATGGACAGTAATATGGGCTCAGGATCTATTGGGCCGGTCTGTGCGATTTTGGAAGAGATTGGTGAATCACTGCTGGTCCCAAGTGTTGCTAGGCTGGATTGCTCATATCTCACAAGGGAGTGTAAACGGGTCATCAAAGTCCAACAACCAGAATTCAGCAAAATATCTTCCTTCATATGGGAGAGTTATACTGCCACCCAACAATCCTGACAAAAGACTCCATACCGTTGTGGAAGTTGCGGGCCTTATCGAGCCCAAAACTAAACATCCTGATCTTCCGAACTTAATTAGGCTATTTTGTCACTATTATTATTTTTATTATATAAAAAAAACTTTATCTACCCAAAAAAACTTAATAAAAAAATAAAATACACATTAAAAAGGTAACAGAAATATATTCCGGACTTGACATGCTATTCTTCTGTTGAAAGAATTTTGAGATTGAATCAGTGATCTGTCCAAAAATCCCATGTTCTATCCTTTCTTACATTCCCAATTCCCATGTTCTTGATTCTTCTCCTATCCCAATAATTATCATGAATCTTTCCATTTTTCAAATAGTCAACACTTTAAAATCCCAGTTCCTAAAGCTTTAAAAAACTCCAGCATAATCCAAGGTGAATATAGGAAAAAAAAATTGGAGGAGGCTAGAATTCTTTTTAGGGGCAATTTTTTTCATCAGAGCCAAATTTTTTGTGGGATAAATAATATTTATTTACGATGTGATAAAATAATTTATTTGTTCAATAATCATAAAAAATAATAATTTACCAACTCAAACAATGATAAAAAAAAAATTTAAACTATTTTATATACTATAAAGTTAATCCGTCAAGAAAATCAAAAAATGGGTGCTTGTAGAAACTAAAAATTTTGAATCTTTGAGACGTGTTTAAATTGGGTCAATTTCTTATTGCTTTGATTTTCATTTGAGTTTTTTAATGCCCCAAATCCATCATTTTAATGAAATAACACTAAAATTTGGTTTAAACACATTGTCTTAGCATATTTAATTTTTTTTTGAGGCACCAATAAAATCCTTGGATGAAACACTATTTTTATTTCAAGCATTTTTAATTTTTTTTTAGACCCAAATATATTCAAAAGGTACTCAAAAATTTTGGAGGCTAACCCTCCCCCACCCCCCACCCCTAAATCCATCTAAGGACAAGATTGGAATAGATTCTTAAAACAACTCTTTCTTCTGACTCCATTGGTTATATTTTGATTGAATTTCTACTGTAATAAAAAAAACCTTCCCATTTCTCTTGAACTGGCTCTTCATTTTTGCCGAGTTGAAAGTTTTTGAAACAAGGTTAACCACAATAATCCCAGGTGAGGAGAAGAGATCCACCAACTTTATTGACAACACGAAAAGAAGAGTTCAAAGTTCCACTTTATATGGCTCATCTACATTTTATTTTCTCCATAGAATAATCTTCAAAGATTCTCACACACAACCCACCCAATACAATAAGACACTACTCTGAAATAAATGGAAATATTTTGTGGGTGTACTTTCACTTTATTCGTATTCCGTATTCGCATGTATTTTAAGTAAAAGTCTACTTGTATAAACTTCAACCCCCCTTACTCGTAGCAAAGTCCCCATCTTTGGCCCGTTTTCTATTTTTGGCTGAGTAGGCCAAGCCAAACATGCTTAGTCCAGCCCGGATGCCTATCTTTACTGCTAGGCTTGCCATGAAACATGAAGACCTAAATCTTGCCCAATTGTGAGGCACGATTGCCTATGACGAGAAGGGCCATGAAATAGAATACACGAAGATAGTGCGAAGCAATTTCACTAGCCCGCCCCGGCTGAACCTGCGGTGGTAAAGGCGGATTAAGCCCATGTTGGCCTCGGGCTAATTGTTTAATTTGTCATTATTTTGCCTTGAAAAAACTTAAAAGTTATCCGTTCTTGGTAACATGAAATCCTGACTCCACCCTACTCCATGTAGGCTTTTGCAAACATGATGACGAAGAATATCTCCATCCTGCGTATTTAGTGTACGATGGGCAAGACGACAACCTCTTCGAAAAGTTCTCATCTGTCGCACAATGACTCGGTGTTTATACCGCGAGAGACTATGCGGATATCCTAGAAAAACTTGGTCAAGTACTGGAACGTGGCTCATTTAACTGGATTATCATCAGAAAGGCAAAAACCGCATGAATATGTTTGTGGATTGCTTTTGAGGGTTAGAAGGTTACAGGAAAGGGCTCAAGGAAAGATCAAACGAACACCAAGGGTTGCATTTAGCTGGATATATGATCGAGAGGTTTAAGCATTGATTTCATCGCATCGCAACAACTCATGTTACTTGTCCTTAAATAGTCTACCACATATCCTTTAATCTATATACATGTAACTGTTGGAGCGTAGGATAGTATAAGAATTATATGAAGTGAATTTTGAAGGATTTATATACTTTAGCAGGGGTTAAAAGTGTAATTCAATAACTAAAACGTATCAATCAAAATATGATAACGTTGTCTTTTTATGGAAGCGTGATCGGATCGAATATCCGGATAACGAGTCTACCAGAGTTTCGTTAGATATTCATGAATTAAATCTAGGCCTCGTAGATGGTTAGACAGCTAGAAAATTCGTACTAGTGATTCGTATATCTCATATATCATATGAATAAACACATACCCTATTTATAGGAGTTGAAAACATTTGTTTATTCAGTATATAAACATTTCATAAACGTTTACAACTATTCATCTTTTGAAAAACGAATTTCAAATAGTTGAGCAGTATTGGAAAGTTTTAAAAAAATTCCATCGTGTTTTTCTTACAGTTCCCACTCGGCTACATAAGCCGCACAACAAAATACATTTTCTTCGATATATTCTCTGACTAATATGATACTTAATGACGATACCCCAAATATTTTTTGCATCACCGATAGCTACATATCCCTTTAAGTTATACAATATTTGATTACATACATAATGTAATCGCCATGACAAATATGGTGAATCTAGACAAATTATTCCTTAGATTCTAATGACCATTCGTATTAACTCGACTGCTTTCTTAGAATGGTCCACTGGAGTGTATAGATCATAGCCCTTAGATGTCATACTAAAGTAGCATTATCAAGTTTCAACTTCAAGCCATATATCCATGTTCGTGAGTAACGTTTAAGTAGACAAATGTATGTCCATGTGATCACACAATGGCAATTAGGGGATTATTTTGTCATTTACACAATAGTCGTGTTTATAGCACATAGTATGATATGTGTGTCATGACATGACTCCCACTGAAGTAGGCATATCACTTACTTATGCCATGCGAATTGTAACAATTGATAAATACACTCAGTCTTTATCCTTTATATTCGGCTTTAAAGCTTTAATGCAAAAAACTCAGACATTTTACATTCGATTTACTTAAAATCTCATTTCATACCTACTGAAGCTATAACACTTCATACGTGCCGTATTCTTTGGGCCATTTGCCTCGGGAGGTTGTTGGTTAATCTTCTTTCGTTGGGGAGGGGGGGTGTCTGGGCATTTCTTGCCTTGCCAGACCTTTTATTCTTTTTGGGATTTTTTCCATGAGCAACAAGGACCTTGGCTGTTTGGCCAGAAGCTTGCAAGCATTCATATTCAATCTCCAAATGTTTGGCGATGTTGGATAAGGTCTTGAGGGAAAGGTCGTGAGACATCAATGTCTAGAACACTATCCATCGGCCATCCTATCTCTCTTTAGGAAATGAACGAATCATATTATTGACTTAGTCAAACTCAGAAATTTCTATTCCTCCAGTCTTGAGCTCAAGAAGAATAGAACTCATGATGCGTAGGTGCTATAGTATAGGTCGACTTGAGTCGATCTTGTACTGTAGCCAGTTCAGGTGCAAAGTATGAAGCCTTATAGATGAAGTCTGACCATAAGCACCCTTTAACGCATCCCACATGGCCTTGGCTGTGGAAAATGCATCACAATAACCAATTAGGTTTTCATGCATACAATACAACATATTATAGCATGCATAGTGACCCTTTTAGGCCCATAATTCGTACGCTGGGCTAGTAAATTCGAGTTGAATCATGGTTATGTGCTCCAAAACATCTTTGTCGTTGAGGAGATACTGAATCTTACTCGACCAAATATCATAATTAAGTACAATGAACTTATCGTTGGATGAAAGTTTTGTGATCATACTTTCCGACATATATATTGTAAGGACAATAGGCACAAATTTGAGATTAGATTTTTGTTAGGAAATTTAAATTATATATTATGTTCGAAAATTTCACAAGGATAATAACCATCACGCTTTATATAAACAAAAATTATAAGAAAAAAATAATTTCCATATAATGCAAAAAACAACACATAGTAACATATACAAGCCAAACGTATTGGCCCATTTGGTTTTTTTTGTATAATTTTGGTATATCTTTTAATTTGTTCAAGCCAATTGGATTGGAACAAATAAATTGTTAACATATAACAATCTAATTTTCTTTTAATACATAGTTAAAAGAAAATTCAAAATTATTTGACTTGGTACATATATAATCTTTAATCGTTTCGGTATGTATCCAAATAGGATTCCTGTACTAAATTTTTGGGAAATCTCTGCCTAGACAGCACTACTATTTATTGCGAAGGATCTAGATATCTGGTGAAGTCACAAAGGTCTTACTTAAGAACTAGCCCTAGGCAAACCTGCACGAGCACGATTAAAATAGCTCTGCCACCATGGTCGCCGTGTCTTTTGCCCAAATGATGAAGTAGGTCTCTCCTTCTAATTACTCAATTCGACCGGTTAAAATGGCATCACTTGCCTATTCCCCGTCGAGAATGCGGTTGTTCTTGTACGACAACAACATTTCCCGATGGATTCTGCTTCGGTTGGCGGCTCGTGTTGAACACGCATCGCCCCGAAGTGCCGGAAAATGGTGGATCGTGCCCAGATCCGTAGATCTGGGTAGAGAGTGATGGTTGGAGCATGGAAATGCTCCTTTACGCACAACGGACGGTGGCGCATGACACACGTGCATTGCCCCGCACAAATCTGATGGGTTGAAAATGTCTAGCTGACAATGAAAATGGGATCTGTGAAGCGCCTGCATGCCAAAAATGCAGAAATTCCCTATTTTGATGTGGTGTGTGTACAACATGCACCGTAGTCAATCCGTCCAGCTCTCACGCACCGGCGCGTGATGGACGTGCGCCACCGTGGGCGGTGGTCGGGACTCTTGCGATGAATGGAAATTGATCACAGAAATTGATGTGGATGAATAATACCGAAAATATACAGAACTTTGATTTTACCGGAAACCAATGTTCCGATACCACTGTAATTGAATAATTAGAATGTATCTAAAATTGAATTTAAATAGAACAAATCAAAATACAATAATGTTACCTTTTACGAAAGTGTGATCGAATTGAATACTCGGGTAACGAGTCAACCAAAGTCTCGTTAGGCATTTACAAATCAAATTTAGGCCTCGTAGATGGTTAGCCAGCTAGAGATTTCGTACGAGTATTTCGTATATCTAATATGTCATATTAATAACCACGTAGACTATTTTTATAAGTTGAAAATATTTGTTTATTCAGTATATAAATATTTCATAGACGTTTACAACTATTCATCATTTGAAAAATGAATTTCAAATAGTTGAGCACTACTTGAACATCGTTGGAAAGTTAGAAAAAATTTCCATAACGTTCTTACAGACAATATTATAATTTTTGACTTGTGCTTTATATTCCAGAAATTTGGTAAAGGCATCCGATTTCTGATTCAAACTATAAAACCACATCATTCTTGTATAATAATCGACAAATAGAAGAAATTACTTTTGTCTTGCAAAGATGGAGTTTGAGTTGGCTCAAAAATATCAGCATGAATTATCTCTAACAAAAACTTTGCTCTATACGGCATCTTTGAAAATGGTAAGCGATGAATCTTTCTGTAAATGCATCCCTCGCATGTCTCGTCTTATTATGAAATATTACGATGTCCAAGCACCATATTTTCTTCTTCAAAAAATTCAAGCTTTTATAACTTAGATGTGACTTGTTGCCCTGTCAACTATATATTAAATAATAAAATGTTGGAGTGTCAATTGAATGAAGTTTACAATTGACTTTTTTGTTTATATTATGTATTCGATATAAATCAAGCATCAACAAAATTCCATGATTGCAATAGATGTAACTTGAAAGTGTAATATGAAGCGGCTTGTGCGAGGGTTGAACTTCAAGATTGTAAACTAAAACAAAGTCCTTGGTCATACACATTATTTTCTGAAAAAATATGAGTTAGGATCTCAAGAATTTCTAGGACCATTCGAATTGTCCAAAAATCCATACGAAGAAAATGGTTGATGCAAGCCGTTGGTGTAGCATCGCCTAGATGGAGACTTCTATATGTGGAAAACATTAGTACATAATACTAACTATGTGAACAAAATTTTTGTTAGCCAAAGATACTCCTATCACATAACAAAAATGATCATGTATAAGTTATTTTAATCTTGAGTTTCCTGAGAGATTGTCGATGATGTTTGATTTTTTATGATTTGATTGGTAAGACCTCATTGTGATTACATAGGTCAAACTCCGTTCATCCTGGGAGCTAAATGAAGTGGATATTTGAGAATCCTTGTTACACGATAGAATTCACATTTCTCTTCGCTCCTTAAAGGTGAGAGTTGAATTATGATTCTTATGAGGGGTTTATTTGGCATTTGAATGAGAGCGCTCATCCATAAATGAAGATTTCAAATTAATTTATTCGTTAGAGGGTAAACGGTACTCTTGGCGCATCATACATTTAGGTGGGTTAATGAACATTGGATCTAGACCTATTTATGATCCTTGAGTGGAGGATATTGTATACACAATTATTATATCAATGAACACTCTTAGAGTACTCTTTGAGTAAAAATGTCATATGAGATTAGAGTTCAGTCTCATGCCTATAGAGGTTTGTTCACGGAGCTAAATGATTGGTGACTCGATAAAAGCATTTTATGTACAATGATTAATCTGTTTGGAGATCACTCAATGGTCCATCAGTCCCGATCTAACCTACAAAGGACATTATAATTTGTTTGTTATTGCTCAAAAGAAGTAGACACAAGATAACGAGAGGTTTATTAATGACAAAAAAATGACCATCTTGAGAAAATGGAGGTGATGCCAAAATGTGTGCAGCATGTGCGAGGAGTCGTAAATGTGCATTGTCATGTATGTCGTCAATATGTACATGTGCTAGGTCGTGCCCGTGGCATGGCGTTATACGCATGATGGTGTAGTGTGCACATCCCGCACACAAAATTGTGCTCCAACGCCCATTGGGTGCTACCAGTGAACAATGTTACATGTGGCAGAGTACCATGCATTGGCCGGTGCATACAAGCAAAACATTGTGCCGTGTGAGCATCTCGCATACACTAATGTGCATCATCATCTCGTGTGCTGGCATAATACACATGTGCGTGGCAACATGCCTCTGATGAAGCAGTTTTACATCGACTAATCATAGTCTTTATAGCCCACATTTGTTTCGTTTCAAGTCCCTTTATGTTGTTTATGTTATGTGTTTGCCTTTAATTTGTGTTTTAGGCGTTGTGAGGAGAAATATGCTTAAAGGAGAGGAAATTGGCCATAAAGAGACAAAATAGCGAGCAATTATACCGGAGGCACCCGCCTCAACAAGTAGTCTAAAGCTAAGTCAAAGGCGCCCGCCTATACTGTGAAGGTGCCCCCTCACTGCTCACATCCACAAGCTATTTTGAGAACACAACTCTATGGAGGCGCATGCGACACTTCCCAAGGCATTCGCCTTAAGTTCGCAGATGATAATGTATTGATTGAAGGGTGGCTGCCTATTCTTGCAAGCGGCCGCCTCATCCATTAGGACGAAGAAGATTTTGTTGGGATTTATTGGGCTCCCAACTATGTGTTTTTGATGGCCCAGTATGTTTAAATGGTTTAAGCCCATTTAGTAATATACCTGGAGGGTATATAAGACACATACTTGTGTTTGTATATGAGTGAGCTAGGTTTTGTTAAAACCGCGCGCCCCCAAAATTGAAGAGAAAAAACAGTACAGAGCAGTTTCGATTTTGTTGGCGTTTGGAGGTCCGAACTTTGTTCGATCGGCCTGAAATTTTGACTGGAGTTAGAAGACTCGTGTGTCTACATTCTGTCCAAAGGAAATTGAATTCCAACG
>JAOWBN010174160.1:0-18162 GCA_028565015.1 Pinguicula moranensis
GTACACATCTTCTTCCACATCACCATGCAGAAATACATTCTTCACATCAAGCTGATGCAAGTTTCACCCTTTATTCACTACTATAGAGACCAGTGTTTTGATTGTGCTCATTTTTGCCACGGGTGCAAAATTCTAATCGTTATTAATCCCATACACCTTATTGTATCCTTTGGCTACCGGTCATGCCTTATAGCGTTCCACTCTACCCTCGGGGTTCTGGTTCACATTAACCACCCACTTACATCCAACAGTCTTCTTACCAGGTGGTAGTGGCACAAGACGCTATGTTTTATTCTTTGTAAGAGCCTCAAGCTTTTCTATCATTGTCGCTTTCCATCTCGGATCTGCTTTAGCCACCTGCCAACACTTAGAAACAGAGACAATGTCCAAAGATGCAATGAATGCTACACGTTCAGGAAGTATATGGGAGTACGAGATAGAATTAGCAATATCGTAGGGATGAAAAATGTCGGGAGAAAAACCTCATCTATTTGTTGGAACCCATGCATTGCTGCGAGTAGGAATATCAGCGAGAAAAACCTCATCATGGATAGGAATATCAGTAGGAGGAGTAGGAGTATCAGCGAGAAAAGTAGTGTCACTTACTGCTAATAACTATCCTAATAAGATCGGACTAGATAACTATAAATATCCTAAGACAGAAGCGTTTAATCTATGTTTCTTCGGGTTGCTAACTCAATGGTAAAGTACTCGGCTTTTAAGTTATGCATCTTTGATGCAGGGCTAGTACATCTGAAAATTCTTAATTGGCTAGTTGTAAATAGCGAAGATGAAGATGAAGGTGCCTGTGGAGTCGAAGCATGCAAGGACCTTGGGCATGAGACTGGTGGAGATGACGCGGGAATCTCTCTAGTCTCCTCTCTCCTCTGCCATCGAATATGAGAATAGTGTCTCATATATATCAATGACGGCCCCCTAGCCTAAAATTTTGCTATCTACTGCACCAGATGCACTTGTCGGCAAAGGACAAGAAATGTCTCCCACTCATACTATCACATTACTACTACCCTCATCTCTCTTGTTACTAATATTCTTCCCCTCTCGTCGTACACTGCTAGACGAGCCCTCAAGAGGTGAGTAGGACCCCTGCTGGAAGTACGGCTCATGCTCCCAAAATGTAACATCCATGCTCACAAACAATTGCCATTCAATTAGACTCCAGCACACATATCTCTTTTGGGTCGCAGAGTATCCAACGAACATACTCTTGATAGCCCTCGGATCCAACTTTCCAACCCCTGGCCTATTATCTTGTACAAAACATACACAACCAAAGTTTCTTAACTGAATAGTGTCATTCCAGATTTGAAATGGAGACTTCCAATTTAATACTCGAGATGGTATTCGGTTAATCAGGAATGCGACTGTAAGAATTGCTTGTCCCCACAAATATTTTGTGACATTCATGGTGAACATCATGCTTCTAGCCACCTCCAGAAGATGCCAATTTTTCCATTCAGTTATCCCGTTTTGCTCTGGTGTGTATGGGCTGGTAGTTTGATGCTTAATACCATGTGAAGATAAATATTCTGTGAATGCCCTGTTGGTGTATTCTATCTCATTATCAAATCCCAACCCCTTTACTATTTCTTCTCCCAAAAGATCACCTAAGGTATATCAAACAATACAGTACAATTTAATTGGTTAATAATGGTATTTATGGAGAGGAGATTTACGGGAAATGAAGGAGCATGCAAGACTTTGGACAAAGTCAAAGTGTTGATACAATGCACTGTACCCATACTCACTATTGGGCGAATAGTGTCATCGGCTATCTTAACACTCAACGGATTTGCTAAAAGAAAGAGTATAGAAGTTGAACTCCCTAGCAGAACCCGTCACGTGTCCAGAAGCTTCAGATTCAATGATCTAATATTGATGAGCCAGCAGTAGGAAAAGACCTCAGGGCTAGTGAGTCATACATACCTATGAAACCTGAGGCCAAAGCAACGTTACAAGAGAAGTCAGATGAGGTAAGTGTATCAGTGTCTATCCTCACGCATTTGAGTTTCCTCTCGAGTACGCCAAAGAATGCTTGATCTTCCTAAATAGTCACAGTACTCCCCATAGTCTTCTCCTCATCAGCATCCACCATCAAGTTGGTATGATAGCCTCCGCGGCCACCAACCATATAACCATCTCTCCTACCTCCGCGACCTCTACTTCTACCTCCAAATCTACCTCTACCTCAAGAATCTCTCTCACGGGACATCTTCGGACAAGACTCTATCAAGTGTCCAACTGCCCCACACTGATAACAACTGTGAGTCTCTCCCTGGACTCCAATCACCCATGAACTAGCAGTAGCAAACGCCTTCGCGCCTGAAACTATACTCGGCGTAAAGTGTATCATTATATCACTCTCTGCCTGAATCATAGCAGCAATAGCCTCATCCAAATGATGGAATCTTGGCCTGGGACAATAAAACTGATCTCCTCGAGTGAAAGATTGAATTCAGATCCTTCAAGAATTTAATCCTTCCTTTTTCAAAGCGTTGTCGCAATTTGCATTTCGAGTCACTACAACTAGATAAGGGGTCATAGTGATCCATCTCAGTCCATAATCGCTTCAGGAAAATAGAATACTCCTGAATAGACTTCTTCCCGTGGACCTCCACATCAATTTCCAACTGAAGCTGAAATACCCTCATCTGGTTTTCAATTCCGGAATAGGTGGTCTTCAGGCTAGCCCAATCTCACTCACCAAGCTAAGGCCATCCATAATAGAAGCAACAGATGCAGTCATCGAGTTTAGAAACCAGATACATAGCTAAGCATTAGTAACTTTCCACTCCGTAGTGGAAGAGATGTCTCTCATTGACTCATACTCTCTCAGGAAGCCATTCAGGTTCCTCCCTACTAAGATGGTCTCAATCCTCCGAGACCAGCTAAGATACGTAGCTGATCCATCAAGTTTCAAATCGATCGTGGAAGATTAAGTTTGATCGGAGCAGCATCAGGGATAACAGCCGAGGTTGAGGCATTCGCTCCCTGTATAAGCCCAGCCAAGGCTCTGGGCACCTCAGGATTGAGGTTCCTCAGGACCTTCAATCCTTGTTTAACAGCACTATCGTCTTTCCCTGACATTTCACACATAGTAGCTTCAATAACAAGTGATCACAGTAACTACACAATCCACATAAAATGACCATTCACATTCACACGACAATCCACACGTCTCAACACCCCACCATCAATACGCAATCCCAAACAACATCAACAATGCCTAATTGGATTCTCAAGTTTAGGCAAATACAATAAATCCAATAAAATAATTCACCATATCCAATAAAACACCAATATACATTAAACGACACGAAATCAACAAAAATTGATTAGACAATTGCGACGAGCAAACCGAGATGAAGATTCAATCTCTGAGCTCCGACGGCGGTGACAACGCGTGCGGCGGCGCGTTATATCCACACGCGGCATGCAACCTACCTGCTGAAATCTCTCCTCACAGTGATCTCAACAGCAGTGGTTTCTGGCGATTCCAATGCCGGACACGCTCGAAAATTGTGGAAAATTGCCGTAGATCGTGTTTTCCTGCAACGACGCATGGTGGCCGGAAACCATCGGGTGTGCAAATCTGATAGAGGAGGAGGTGTGCTACATTTTGGAAAGTGGTGAAGACAAAATGTGCATTAGGGTTTGAAAAACTCACTCTTATACCAAATTGTAAAATGAAAAAAAAAAAATTGTTATTAAATCTTGTTAAATTGATACAAATATGATTGGTTATATAGGTATTTATAGAAATGCGTTCGTGGTGTGTTTGCGTACGCAAAGAAAACCTCACCTACCAACGCATTGCAACATCTTAAACTAGGATAGAGTGGAACCAGGGAAACAAAGGGATGCCGGATTATTCTTATCAACATAATCGTATTTGGATGGAGCTCCAACACATGTTGTTGAATCGGGACCTGGTGCAGTATTAAAAAAACAAGGCAACGGTGGATAAGAGAGGAAGATGCCAATACCCAAAATCGGTTATTCTCAAACTTGCGCGGTATTGTTGTCGATGGGGAGGGGTGGATGCCGTGCCGGAAGTGAAGTCGGCCATAAATTCCTTGTTGGATTAATTTAATTAATTCATTTATTTAATTAAACCTTAAGCCCACTTAACCACAAGCCCGTCTAACTACCCAGTTAAATCTCTATATATAGGCTATGTGTCTACAAAGATTAATACACCGCTCACAATTCATGCGTTGAGAACCAGAGAAATATAAGTTTTATTGTTTCCAATCATCGGGGAGGAGATTTGGTTCGTGGATATAACATGGACTTTTATAGACCCTTCAACATGATCAATTCAATCCAGGAGACTACGATTTACGATCCAGAGACACTTCCGCATCAAACAACAATTCAATCCAGAAGACTACGATCTACGATCCAGAGACGCTTCCGCATCAAACAGATACCGAATACGATCCGTTTGTATTCAGATTCGTTCGTACTTAGTTTTTCAGTTGATTAGATCCGTTCTAATTATAGTCCACATCCTCCATCTTCCCGAGAAATGATATAGCGCAAGAAACAAGAAATATGGCCTGACGATAGGAATCAATGTTTAACACGTGAGATTGATATTAAATATGTCGAACTCACCTTTTTTATGGAATTTTTGCTAAAATTTATTGCGCATTTCTCCGTCTTCCCATGAAGCTTGCTTCCATTAAGTTTTAACCTTTTGGCTTTTTTGAGACTTTTAATGCTTATAAGCCACAAAAAATATTTTGGCCGTAGATAAGTAAAAGAGCTGATTTGGAGAAAAATTTACAGGATATTTTTCAATGACGGGGTATATTTGTGTCAAGGGCCCGTTTGTTCGTAAAAAATGGGCTATGGACCCGCCCAAACCATTTTTTAGTAGACGGTGATGGGCCTTGTGTGAAAAATGACTCGGCCATTTTTTTCTTTTCAAAATGAGCATTTTGGGCTGAAATTTATAGCCGGTTTAACCGTAACGGACTAGTTCATCCTTCTCCCTAGTACGGCTGACGCTCACAAACACAGTCAGTCCATCCTTCTCCCTTGTACGGCCGACGCCCATAGACACAGTCATAGCCACACTTTATTATGATTTTTTCAGGTATTCTTTTTTTTTGGTAAGTAATCGTAGCTGCCGCTTCCGTTTCAAATCCACGGATCAGCCCCGACAAGCCCCACCCGGCCCGGACGAAAGCCACAGCAGCCTGATGGAACCCCCTAACTCGGTATCCTTCGGGCCCACTGGGCCCTCCAACTAATTCAGAACAGAATATCTTTCACAAGTTGGCGACCAGGGGGATTCGAACTCCCGACATCACGAGGCAAGCCATGTGTGCCGGGGTCGTCCTACCACTGGACCAACTTGTTTTGATTCTCAGGTATCCTCATGCCCCTGTTTTTCATTGAAGATTTTTCTGATTTCGAAATTTCACATATATGCGCTATCTACAAATTCATCCACTACTTTTTGCTTGAAGCATTCCCGTTAAGGCCCTCGTGCTGAAACACAGTACATACAGTCTTTGCGATAATTAAACCCACTTATAAATGAGTTTTAATATTTTCAGAGATGATTTAACACCAATCTCTACGTATTAAACATTAGTTCAAATCATCTATATGGTGTTAGGTTCATATTTTTTTGTAAAATTCTTACGCAAGAATCTTGCCATATCATTCCTCGGCCGTATTAGCTTTATTGTAAGCCCCTTTATTATCTAATCAATCAGCCCAATTGTGGATCAATTGTGCATATGTTATTCCATTTTAGAGGGTGTTTTGCGCAGACCATCTTATGTTTATAATTGGATTATAAGAACTTTTTTTGAAAAAATGAAGAGTTATTTTTTAAAAAAATGTGCTTATAATTAAATTATAATTTTAAGAAGGCTGCGCAAAACAGGGCCTTATTCGACTCCTTCCCCGGAGCACCACGTGGAAGATAATTATTGATTTATATTCTCTCTCGCGTGAAACCGTGCCACTGGCTCAGGCAGGCAGATTCTGTAGGCGTTAAAAGGCTAAAAGCTAAGAATTTGAACTGAGTTTTTAGTTATTTTACAAACGCTTTTTTTCCTTCATGAAAAAGTGAAAACTAATATTTGAGTGAGTATTCGAGTAATAGTGGGTAAGGAATTATGAATTATCGTGCGGATAATATAATCAAATGAAATAATATAAAATGTTTGAGTTGTTAGGACAAATTTACCCCTCGTGCTTCATTAGTTGGGTGGATGTGGATAGATGTAGATGTTGTTAACATGCAAGACCAATAAATCGAATTAAATTCCAAACAATAAATGATCAAAATTGCTATTTCAAAAAATACCAGAGACCATAGTAAAAGACAAAGAAATTTGTGTATATGAAGAAATTTAATTTTGAAATATCATACATTTTTACTCGTGCTTTGCTTGTATATATTTTTTCTTGGATACCCAATAGTGTTGGAGTACATGTCACAAGAAGACAACCTACAGTCAGTCATAACACCCGAGGGGCGCCTTCTCTCATACATCACATGGCTCGGCCACTCCCTCAAATGCGGTCGGACCAAAATAGACACACAAGTCATTGTAATTGACTAATTGCCAGTCAACAAGTAATCTTACGTACTTTATCATAATATAAACAATTTTTTATGAAGATGAAATCATGTGACGGCGTAGTACCATACCCTTACCTTATGAGTTCATTTCTGTTTTTACCTAAAGTAGAAATGAAGAGTAGCACAGAACCGAACCGCATCGTACAGTACTTCTTGTCTTTGGTGTAGTTAGGTTGGTTTATTTTAAAATTTAGTGTTCGCCCTCTCGCCACTATGAAAGTGCTTTGATAGTTTGGAGAGTTGTTGTAGTCCACATGTTTTTCCAGGTACTCTAAAACATAAATGTTGGGAAAAATTTATGAGACCTATGAGTATGATCTAAAGTTTCATGGCTTGAGCCTTGAATTGATATCTTATGTCACGTACGTGAGACAAAACTTTGTTTAACATTAGTGTTATATGGTAAATTTACTCAGCCCAATTCCTTGGAAGGAAACAAAATATTTCTTTAATTGATGACAATATCGTGAAAAAAAACATTTCAATTGATTAACTATTCCTATTTATGGTTACTAAAATTTTAGCCATAAATATTGTGCAAGAATGGTGAGTCCGTGATGTTTAATACGCATGGTCCACTATTCTTATGATTTTCATGGCTATATCATTTTCCAAATTTCAATGATGACTTTCTTAATTTTTTTGGCATGTAGGTAAATAGGTTTTGATGAAAAGAACATTTATTTGTTGCAGGCGTGCGTGGGGTTCGTTAATCGGATAAGTTAGCTGTATCCGCACCCATTATCCAATTAACAAAAATAAGGAAATAAAAATAAAAGCCTCCATAAAAATCAGAAAAGAAAAAAAGGGAAGAAGTGAGGAGCTCCTTCAATGTCTTCCTTCAACCTCATATATTACAGTTTACATACTAAAGACCAGCAAGTTGGATTCTTTTGCTTCCCCTTTGCCTTTTCTTCTGCCCCCTAACCCCTATCATAACTTGACAAAGCTCAGTCTTAGAGAGTCCCCTATTCTCCTTTTTCCCCAATATTCTTTAGTGTATTGGGTATTCATTGACTGCCCGAAGAGTTATACTGCAAACAACTCGGGAGGATGCGTACTTCCCATCCGGATTATGTTAGTTGGGCGTAAATATTGGAGTATACTGTGAAATTCTGAAGCGGGATGTATATTGGAGCGAGTCCCATGCCTTTTAGTAGTTCAAGTGCTTCTTGGAAATCCGGTGATACAGTCCAGGGGCAGTTTCCGTCGGGCCTGAGGGTTCTCGTTGTGGATGATGACTTGACTTGTTTGAGGATCTTGGATAAGATGCTCAGAACTTGCCACTATGAAGGTCATATATCGAAACACGCACTTGTGTGTGTATTAGTGTGTGTACCGGAGATTATTGTTGAAAGGCCATTGACTTTCTGTTGATGCAATTTTTTGATATTAGAGATTCAAAATCTTAATATGATTTACTCCGGCGTGTGTTTTGGTGTCTGCGGTTAGAGGGCAGATCTGATATCTTTCTTCTCTCTTTCGTTTCTTCCTAAGTCTCTGGTTCTGGAAATTTAGTTGTGTGATTGACTGGAGGAAGTATATAGTTGATTTGAATCATTCAGATTGTTTAGGGAAAAGCAAGACTACTGATGACCAGAAAGTTGGGATTTTCTTTTGCTATTTGATTTTTTTCTTTTATTTTCATGGCTGGATGGTTGACTTGTGGATCTCTCGCTGGAATCTTAAATTGTTTGCTGTATCATTTGAATACCTTTCTGATTGGATACATAATTGTGCCGGTTTGTTGGTTTCTCTATTTTCATCAGGTTAGTTTTGATGTGCTTTTTTCTAAAGTTCATCCAAGTGAATAACCTTTATTCTGTTTGATTTTCTCAGTTACCAGATGCAGTCGAGCAGAGGTTGCATTGAAGATACTTCGGGATAACACGGACGGATATGATGTTGTTTTAAGTGATGTTCACATGCCGGACATGGATGGTTTCAAACTTCTGGAGCATATCGGTCTAGAGATGGACCTGCCAGTCATCAGTAAGTATTCTACTTTTGTTGTTCTTTAGAATCGGTTGAGGTTTGACTTCTGCCTGTTTTATTCTATGAGTTACTGATCTACGTGCAATCTTCCATGTTGCTGAGTCCATTGTTTGTTGTTACCATAGTGATGTCAGCGGATGATAGCAAGGAAGTGGTGATGAAGGGTGTTACTCATGGTGCTTGCGACTACCTAATAAAGCCAATTCGAATGGAGGCACTGAAGAATATATGGCAGCATGTGATCCGTAAAAAGCAGGGATC
Organism: Pinguicula moranensis; assembly: GCA_028565015.1. Taxonomy (NCBI): domain Eukaryota; kingdom Viridiplantae; phylum Streptophyta; class Magnoliopsida; order Lamiales; family Lentibulariaceae; genus Pinguicula; species Pinguicula moranensis. The sequence continues at coordinate 8,888 of JAOWBN010174160.1, forward strand.
GAAGGAAAAGGACTTGGAACAGTCTGGAAGTGAAGATGGGGAAAAGCTACAAAAGGCATCTGAAGATGTTGATTGTTCCTCTTCGGCAAATGAAGGTAACTGGAAAAGTTCCAAGAAAAGGAAGGATGAAGAGGATGATGCTGACGAAAGGGATGATTCATCTGCTTTGAAGAAACCACGGGTTGTTTGGGCTGTTGATCTCCACGAGCAGTTTCTCAATGCTGTTAATCAACTTGGAATAGACAGTAAGCACCTCTTGGACTCATTCCTCCTCCTCCTTTCATCATGTCTAGTTGTTTGATAGTTGGATGTAAAGTCCCTTTTTCTTTCAATATAGATATATTTTCAATTTTTCCTTGATATACTTGTATTCATTCTACTTCTACTCGATGCATGAATATAGAGGCCGTACCTAAGAAAATTCTGGAGCTAATGAATGTTCCTGGCCTTACACGAGAGAATGTAGCAAGCCACCTCCAGGTTTGGCAAAAAAAAAAAACAATTATTTTCTTTGAGTTATTGCAAGCTTAGGTGTTTCACTTCTATGTAGAATGGACTTCTGTTGTTTTAACTTCAAAAACCAATCTTTTTCAGAAATATCGCCTTTATCTTAGACGAGCAAGTTTACATCATCAAAGTGGGCTGGGAAATTCATTTATGGGACCTTCAGATGTATCATTTGGGAACATGACTCCACTTCATGGCCTTGATCTTCAATCCTTTGCATCTTCCGGTCAACTCCCTCCACAGAGTCTTGCTACAATCCAAGCAGCAAATCGGGTTCCCAGCAAGCCTACCCTTCAGTCCTTAGCTGATCAAAGAAACATTTTCAGCTTTGAAAATCCGAAGCTTAGGTTTATGGACGGGCAACAGCAAAATGATAGCAATAAGCAAACAAATTTGCTACATGGGATCCCCACAAATATGGATTCTGAGCAGCTTGCCGCTCTGCATCAATCTGCACAACCCTTTGGTAATATGAATATGCATATCCCCTCACAATCGAGCCAAAACAAGTTGCTAATGCCACAGCTTGTTCAGACACAGCCGAGAAACCAACTTTTGAATGAAGTCAATCCTGGGCATGTCTTGAATCTTCCATCATCCGGAGTTCAACCCATTTTGTCTTCCGGAATTCCTAATGCTTTTATGAGCAGGGGTGGGATTGGCAATGTTCACTTGCCAACATATTCATCTGCTCCGCACCACTCATCTCTAGTAGATTTCTCTAGGAGCCAGCAGCAGCAGCGTGAGTTGCCAGGGAATACCTTTTCTTTTGGGGGCAATAATAATTTAAGAGCTGTCTCTCTCACCTCCAAAGGGATGGTCGAAGAAGGGTGCAACTCTGAAATGATAGGATATAGAGGAGGCTTTTATGCTAATTACGGCCCTCCTCTGAATGATCTGAATCGGAGCAGAACAGGTGATTGGAACTTACAAACCGCTGGCCCAATGTATGAATCTCGCCACCAACCACATATGCAAGTCCGCATGGACGTTGCCCCTTCTGTCGTAGTTCAACCAACCATTAGCCGTCCGCTTACCACACCAATGGCTGACATTTCTTCAAGAATCAAAGCTGAGAAACTGCCTGACATGGGCTTCCAGAGTGACTTTTATCCAATCCCGTTTGATGGGGATGAAAACGACATCATGAACGCGCTACAGGTAAACTTGCTTTCTCTTGCCAATCATAGCATCTTTTTTCCAAGCTTGATCTCTGATAGATGATGATCACACTCATGTTTTGAACACAAAGCAGCAGGATGGTCTCTTGGATTTCGACTTCCACGAGTTGGACAATCTTCCCGTATAGCATCTCAAGGCTTGGCGGTGTTTAGCTGACTGCGTTTCCATCTCTTGTACATAGTTGCAGTTGATGATGATGGATAATGGGCCAAAACTCTCTAGTCTTTTTCTTTTATTTGAAATGGTTAAGAATCTTGTTCATGTTTCTTTTTCTTTTCTTTTTCTGATGGTGCTATTCTAGTGTGGATAGGTTTTCCTGGTCTACATCTACATTCTTTTCAAAGGCGAAACATTGAAGAACTCCATCAGGTGGATAAAACTTTTTTTTTTCGGTCTATTTAGGGTAGCAGTATAAAAGATGGATGAAGTGATGAAAACATTGTCGAGATTCGTACTGAGCTGTTTATATACTGTGTTTCTTCTTCGTCTTTTTATGTTATTCGGAGAGGTTCGAGATTTCTGTGAAATACCTGCCGAAGATCTCGAAACTTCTCCGATTCATCACCGTAGAAAAATAACATGACATATTTGGTGGTTAGTTTGAAAAGCAAATTTGTTTTATTTTATTACATATTGCACCAATTGTGCGCCATAGGTCGTGATTTTTCTTAGATCGGTGGTCTTTCAAATTCCTTTCCTTGAAATATATTATACCCTGCAAGATTTGCTTGTGAGGACTATTGTTGTGTTGCTTCGTTTGGTATCTGATTTGTCTAAGAGGATCACTTCCAATGCTTCAATTCGACTTTCCTGTTATTTTTATATCGGTCTACCATATTTTTTGCTTTGAATATTTTTCATAATCTAATCTGAATTTTCTCTTCAATTTTTCCATGTGGCATGATTTGTTGAAAAATGCATTTGTTTTGCGCTCCCAAAACTTTTAATGTATCAATTATTCTCTTATTCTTTTGCTCAAGAAGAATGAATATCCTACAAAATATAGAGTTAAATAGATAAAAACAAATTCCACTTCCTCCAAATAGATTTGGTTTGAACTAAAAAAAAAATTACCAAGCCAAAAATACAGAGAAGCTAACTTTGTTAACCATTGTATATTGTTGTTCATCATCATTTACAGTTGTTTTCAGAGGTGAACAATCAATAATTGGTATTAGACATGGGTATTTTCAATTGGAAATCGACTAACCGTCGATTTTTGGATTGATTAAAATCGGAGGTTTAAAAAAATAATAAATTAAGTCCACTAATTTCTGGAGGTTTCAACGTGCTAGAAATGGCTGAAATATTTTTCAAAAAAAAATGTTGGTTTGACCGGCGGATTTTCGGCAAAAATCCGCCAGAGATCTTTAAAAATAAAAAATATTTTGGAGAAAAACTGTCAAAAATCCGCCAGAAATCCCAATTTTTTTTAATGTTTTTTAGGATCTTTAGGGTTTGAAATAAAATTTATAAACTAAAAAAAAACACTATAAACGCATATAATATAAAACTTAAAAAACGTATATAACTTATAAAACATAAAAATTTAAAAACTTATATAACTTATAAACTTATATACTTTATCAAACTAAAGAATTTTATAAAGTTAACAAACCATTAGTAACTTAATTAATACTTATCAATTTTAACTTGTATGAATATAAAGTTTATTTTAATTTTTCTAGGGTGTTCTGGGTACAGGAGATTGAGGCGTTGATGATAGGTTTTTTACCGCAGCTTGGAGGTGATGGATGACGCTGCATTGATGACCCCACAAGCATGCATTCTGTGAGATCTGGATATCGTGTGCAACGTATTTCTTTGGGATCTTGTTCTGCCTCGATTTGGGGTAAGTGATAACTTTTCAGAGTTATGGCTTTTTGCTGGCATTTACTACAGTCTTATCTTGCTACGGTAGATAATCTTGTTTACCGTGGTGTGCAGTGCTCGACAGATATGCGATTATGTAGTTTCTGTCGTGGGGAGTTGGAGAGCACATCACATGTCTTCTTTATGTGTAGCTTATCATATGTCTTATGGTCAGAAATATATCACTAGATGGGCTATACGTATATCGGGCATGCGGATCCCGTGAATCAATTTACAGCACATATGGGCATAGCCATACGGAGACGTGGACGCGAGTTATGGAAAACATTATGGCACCGTACCACATGGAATATATGGAATACCAGAAATGATGTTCGTTTTCGAGATGGCACTTTAGATGTTCATAGGGTTGCTGAGAAGATTAAGGTTCAATCCTGGAATTGGTTCACTGCTTTTGAAATACCTCCAGTGGACATGACGACCACAGATTGGATTCGGCATCTAAGACTTTGTATATCCATTTTTTCCCCACCTTTATTACTATATGGCATGAATGATTTAATCTTCTATTTGAAGATAAATCATTGCCTTAATTGTGTATAGTTTGATATTGTTTTAATAAATACTTACTAATAAAAAAAACTTATAAAATATATAAAACTTAAAAACTTATAAAATTAAAAAAACGTATATAACTTATAAAACTTAAAAACATATGTAACTTATAAAACTTATAAAATTAAAAAACATATATAACTTATAAAACTTAAAAACGTCTGTAAAATATATAAAACTTATAAAATTAAAAAACGTATATAACTTATAAAACTTAAAAAACATGGTTAACTTAAAAATTTATAAAATTTAAAAACGTATATAACTTATAAAACTTAAAACGTCTATAACTTATAAAAATTAAAAAATTAAAAAACTTACAAAAATTAAAAACTTGTATAACTTATAAAGTTCTATAGAATTATTTATTTATTTTTTTAGAATTTTTTGTTTTTTTAGGATTAAAAACTTATAAAATATATAAAACTTATATAACTTGTAATGTAGTACTTGTAAACTTAAAAACTTATATAACTTATAATTTTTTTAACTTGTAATTATAAAACTTAAGAACTTGTATAACTTATAGAATATATAATTGATCAACTTTACAAATTTTATATAAAATTGAATAACTTATAAATTTTAACTTATATAAACATAAAGTTTGTATAAGTTCATATATAGCCTATAGTATAGGTTAAACAAGTTTATATAAAGTTAATAAGTTTTATAAATTATATATGGGGAGGGATCGATGGCCCCTCCCCAGGCCCTTATTTTTGCCCCTATATCCTGGCCATTCATCTCCAGCAAAATGAATGGCCAGGATTAAACCAACGGAGTCCCTTCCAACAAAATGAATTCACATGGCTCGACCGAAGAATTCACCGATGAGTGGAGCCCTAAATCGAAGAACGAGATTTCTGTCCACTTCTCCTTCCTCGCCCAGGCTGTGCGATCTAGAATTCGCCCGGCAGGAATACCCTCGAGCAAGGTTCTTTGGAGAAGCCAGCCACTTCAAAGTGCCTGGAAATCGCATTTGCGCAGAAAGAAGATTGGAACATCCACTTCGAAGTTTAATTTGTTCAGAAAGAAGACTGGAAATCGCATTTGCGCAAAAATCATCTCTATTTTTATTTTGATTATATCTAACAGTAGGATCCAATCTTCTTCTGCGCAAATAAAAATAGAGAAGATTTTTTAAATTTAATTTGTTCAGAGGGTATTTCTTTTAGTTTTTTTGAAAGTCACTTTGAATATTATGTGCAAACATGCTTACAACTCTTATTCAGTAGACTAAACTGTAATTCACATTATAGTGATATTAAAAAAAGTTTTTTCTAGAAGAAAGAGACAATTGCGTAAACTTTTTTCAACTTTAGGGATACAAAAAATATTTATATGTAGTGATACATAGTCTGAATGTCCGATCATTGGTGAAGACATGCTTATATGGGAGTAATTTGTCATTGGATAAATAGTAAATGGAAAATACAAAAAAGAATAATACCTTATAGGATGTTTCAATGGTCTCTGCATTGGTAGAAAAAAGGTGAAGGTATCACATTTGCAATTTGCAGACGACACTATCATCCTTGGAAAAGCTGACTGGAACTCGGTGCAAGTCTTTATGGCAATTCTGCTCAACTTTGAGCTTGTTTCAGGCCTTAGAATCAACTTTGGCAAAAGCAAATTGATTGGTATTAATGTGCAGAATTCTATTCTGGAGGATATGGCTGCCTATTTAAACTGTCAACCTGCATCAGTCCCCCTTAGGTACTTAGGTCTAACAGTGGGGGCACGCATGAGAAATCTTGAGGCCTGGCGACCAGTTAATGATAAATTTAGCAATGCCATATCTTCATGGGACACAAGTGGGTGTCATCAGGTGGAAAGATAACTCTCTTGAATGCGATCTTGGCAGCTTTGCCTTCTCACTTTTTCTCATGCTTCAGTGCTCCTAACAACATTATCAAACAACTTACTAGTATACAGAGGAATTTTTTCGGGGGAAGCACAACAAATAAGAAAAAAGCTTGTCTGATCTCTTGGAAAAAATCACCACAGGGAGGCTTAGGAGTAAGGTGTCTTTCTACGTTTAACTCTGCTATGCTGGGGAAATAGGGTCTGCAGATTCTTAACCTGGACCCCTCCTTAGCTACCTCCATCTTCTGCTCGAAATATGATGGCAACACTCCCCTCCACATAGCTAGTTTTAGAGCTCTTATTCCTACAACAAACAACTTTTTCCCTGCTGCAGGTAGACCCAGAGGTAGAGTATATGCCTCAGATTGGTGGCTGATGCTCCAGGAGACACTAAATTGTAACTGGTTCAGAGATAACATCTCCCTGCAGTTTGGCAATGTCAAATGCATTAAACTCTGGACTGACAAATGGCTGAACAACACTCAACTTTCAGTTAGCTACCCCAAACTGTACAGAAATGAGCTGTGCAAGGATATTAGTGTGGCCGATGCTGGCAACTGGATCAATGGCAGTTGGACCTGGCACTGGAGGTGGAGAAGGGCAATCCTTACCTCTGAACAAACTGAGCTAACAGACCTGGCTAGGTTACTGCAAAGCACTTCTCCTCAAGCATCTATTCAAGACAAATATGTCTTCAGTCTTAGCAAAGATGGGAGATACACGGTCAAAGATGCCTATAGCTCTATCATGTCAGGTACACAATATACCTTTCCAGAATCTCACATTACATCTACTAAGCACATTTGGAACACTTTTGCACCTAAAAACGTTTGTATCTTTCCTTGGAAACTAATACAAAATGTAGTGCCTACCAAAGTTGTCTTGCAGAGGAGAAACATAATTGCTGCTGATCTTGAAACTGCTTGTCCATTATGCCATTCAGCTGAGGAAACTGTAACTCACTTTTTTTTTCTGAATGCCTTATCTCTTCTAAGTTGTGGCGGGACGTAGACTCCTGGCTATCAATATCTGTTGCCCCAGGTGGTGCTTTCATTCCCACCCTACTGGAGTTTTCGGCCTCTGCACCTCAAGGTGTTAATGTGCCAGCATGGAACTCAATATGGTTATCCATGATTTGGTCCATTTGGAAAGTAAGAAACAAATCTCACTTCACATCCTCAGAATCCCAAATTCCACTATTACTGCATGGATTTAAAAGGGATTCCTGGCAGTGGGTGAGAGTGAAGAGACAGACTAAATTGTTTCCCTATAGCTTCGCTGACTGGTTATTACAACCACATGCTTGTTTGTGTTTCTCTTCTTAACAGGTCCAATGGAGCACGACAGAAGCTAAGAAGGCCAACCTACTGGTCAGGTCACAGATCCAATTCTAGTGCAACATGGGTGGTTCTATCATGGATCATGGATTGGTTTTCCCCTCTGGGGGTGCAACCCCTTATCCTTAACACCCCACTTGCTTCATTATCAATGTTGTCTTGACTGTTTATTTGGAGTCCACATGGTACAGGTTAGGAGAAGGCCTCAAAGGTTATTCGGACCTGAGACTCTATTGATCTCATTCATGGAATTATGGGGACCTTAATATAGTGCCACAAGTCTTTCTCACATGTCTGGTTATCAGATGAATACAACAACTACCTCTCATTTGGCAAGGAGAGTTGTTCAATTCGAGTAGAACCTGTGCTATGGTTTGGATGTAAACTGCCATGTACTGCAGATCTCCTCTGCAGTGTTCAGAAAGATGTAAACTGCCATGTTTCTTTCGTAGAAGAAGGCTAATGTTAAGAAAGAACAGTAGCTCTGATGCATGCCACAAGCTAGTGCTGGATGAACTCCAACCAACTGAGTATATCAGATCCTCCTTGAAAGGCTATGGGATATATCTCAACAGTAGGATCCTGATATTTGGAGTATTTACCACGTGGAGGTTTTTACAGAAGCCCAGAACACGAGGACTTTTCTCCTAGTATAGTCTCTGGACTTGCAGGTGAATGGAGTTTGTGATGTTGCCTGGAAAGCGAACTGATAAATCTCTGTCCAACCGGATATGCCCTCTATTGGATAACTCATCAAACAGGAAGAACCTAAGTACCAATATTCCTATAAAAAAAGGTATTGATAAGTTGATAGTCATGATATTCTGTTTAGTGAAGGGCGGATAATGGCAATGATCTGAATGCGGAGATGCTTTGTATTCTTCTATGAGGTTAGATGAACCATATACCAGATCACCCTTAGCTATACTGGAGGGTACGATGGAAGGGCATGATATACAGTTCGTGATCAAGGAAACAACCACCGAGTTCATCATAGTAGGTCTAGTACTCATGATGATTTGTCCATTTCTTTTGTCGTTTTTTATGTCCATTTCTGTAAATAACTTTATTCTCTTATATGAAATTTGGCTTAACAAAAAAAAATAATGCAACAAATATATGCTCAATGATAATGAATATATTTGAAGAATATAATTTACAATATCAAATATATAGTATTTCTTTTGATAATGCAACTCCCAATGATACATGTATATTTGAATTAAAAGAATTGTGTGAATCTTCATTTGAATGTCGCTTTTTCATATTAGATGAATTTGCAATATTATTAATTTATATGTACAAGACACTTTATTATGTATTGATTTAAGTGTTAATCCAATTAAAATGACAGTAAAATATTTTGCAACTAAACCAAAATTAATGAATGAATAGTTTAAATTTTGTACTGATAATTGTGCTAGGCCAATTCAATTTAACATAAATATAGCAACCTGGTGGAACTCCACTTACTATATGCTTAATTAAACAGTTCCTTATAAATAATTATTGTGTAGATGTTTTAGTAATAATTACATCCATATATCTTTATACCTTATAAATTGGAAAGTTACTGAAATTTTCTTACAATTGTTAAAACAATTTAACGAATATATCAAAATATTATCTCATGTATATAAGGCCACTTCACAGCTTATTGTTCCCATTTGCGCCGATTTAGCAGAAATGATACAAAGTTATGAAAATGAATCTGGTTTATAAAGTGCCATAGTTGCTATATGATCAAAATGATGTAAATATCTTTTAGATATACCACTACTGAACCTATTTACTACCGTTTTAGACTCCCGGATTAAATTAGAAGGTTTAACAACATCATTAAAAGATTATTATTATACATTTACAGACGAGTTTGGTGTACCAACTAAAAATTATAAGAACGTAATTACTGTATTAAACGAGTTATATGTA
>JAOWBN010174171.1:0-18160 GCA_028565015.1 Pinguicula moranensis
TCAGAGGATTGATTGATATTCTGTAAAGGAGTTGGAAAGACTCTGATAGAGGTTCAGTTGTGATCCACTTATCCTTCTAGAAAAGTGTTCCAGACCCATCACCAATCTTTATGTCCACATTTTGAGTAAACCAGTCTTGAGAGGTGATATGTTGTAAGGCCGTCCACCAGGAGGATGAGTAAGAGTTCCCTCTTCTTCTTCCACGCTGAGAAAGGCTTGGATTAGGCCTCTGGAAGAGTCTGAGTGTCCCCAGCTGCAGCCCCATCTCTGTTTCATACTTAGATCTTAGTACATCAAGAACTAGGGAATTCCTTACTTGTAGAATTCTGGCCCCCCATTTCTCTATCAGTGTACTGTTAAACTCTCCTATTCTTTTAATACCAAGTCCACCTTTATTTCTGGGTAGGGTTATTTTTCTCCAGGAGATCCACGCTGCAACTCTCTTACCTTCTTTCCTTCCCCAGAAAAAATCTCTCCGCAATGTTGTTAGTTTGTGTAAGACAGTTTTGGGTGTAGTATAGAATGATAAGTAGTGCAGAGGTAGTTAGTTGAGTACATAATTAATTAATACCACCTTACCTCCCGTTGTGAGCAGATTGTTTTCCCAGGACTTCAGAGTCAGTGTTGTCTTGGCCATTATGGGTTTCCATGCCTCGGCTTTGTGGTTCGTTACACCTACTGGAAGACCGAGATATTTGGAGGGGAGGTGGCCTGGTTTACAGCCTACATATATAGCCATTTCATCCAAGGTTCTGCCTTCCATGTTAACTCCAAATATAGAGCTTTTGCTGTAGTTTACTTTAAATCTAGATAGTAGTTCAAAATTCAGTAGGATATCTTTCAGAACTTTGATTGTGTTCCAGCTTGATTCGCCAAAAAGCAGGATGTCATCTGCAAATTGCAGATGAGAAAGCTCTACCTTCTTTCTTCCTACCTGCAGAGGGGTGAATATATTTAGTCTTGTTGCCCTGTGTAATAAAACTGAGAGGCCTTCTGCTACAATATTAAAGAGCAGGGGGGGGGGATAGTGGACCCCCCTGCGTTAATCCTCCCTGACAAAAATACTCCGAGGTAGGGCTACCATTGATTAAAATAGAGCATGAGTCAGAGCTAAGGATTTCATCAATCCAGCCGTTCCATGCCTCAGGGAAGTCCATTTGCTGCATAACAGAGAGGAGGTAAGACCAGTTTAACGTGCCAAATGCTTTCTCCAGGCCTACTTTAAGAATTATGGTAGACTTCTTCAGCTTCCTAAACTCGTCAATTGTTTCATTAGCTATCAGAATTCTATCAAGCAGTTGTCTACCTTTGATGAAGGCCATTTGCTGTGATGAGATAATTTCATCCATCACGGTGGCTAGCCTTCTTGCAAGGGTTTTGGACAAGATTTTAGGCATAGTACCAATAAGGGATATTTGCCTAAAATCATCAACTTCCATTGGATTTTTTTTCTTAGCTACCAGCGTGATGTGCGCAGCATTGACCCCTGCTGTTATTTTACTATTTTTGTAGAATTCCTACATCATCCTCAATATCTCATCTTTGAACAGGTAGCTATAATGCTTGATAAAGCCAAAGTTTAACCCATCAGGCCCTTGGCTCTTGTTCCTGCCACAAGCTTTAATAGCTTCAAACATTTCATGTTCTTTGAAGGGCAATATCGGTGTGTTCCTTGCAGAATTTGTCAGCTTCTTGAACATTTTATCCTGAAATCGTGGTCTAGACCAGTTATCCTCACTGCATCTGCTCTAGAAGTGATCTCTTATTGTAGTTATCAACATCTAGCCAGCAGTTAAGGACTCTAAAAGGTTTGGGACCCCAGTCTTTTATGGCATATTGTAGGGCCACTGGGATGTGGTCAGAGTCATCTTTGTCCATAAGTATTTGTACCCAGTCAGAAGTTGAAGACAACCAAACATCATTGATTAAGAATCTGTCCAATCTGCTTTTGCATTTCAGGGAGCTTGGGTACCAAGTGTATTTTCTTCTGGCCATGGGTAGGTCATGTAGTCCCATGTCATTAGTAAATCCCTGGAAAGCCAATACTTCAGATCCATATCTAGTTGAGGTGGACCCCTTCCTTTCCGTTAGGTGTAGGACAGCATTGAAATCACCAAAGAGGCACAATTTTTCCTGCTCCTTCCCTGAGTAATAGTCCTGCAGTTCCTGCCATTGAGATTCCTTTGATTGTAGCTCTGCAGAGCCATAAACGTTGACCATATTATATTGCACCACTTCATTGCACCAAATGCCAGAGATACCAAAAAAACCATTTCCAGAAAACATACCTTTTTTGTGATTTTTTTCTTATTCCATATGCACAATAGTCCTCTTGATTGCCCTGATGATCCACTATAAGCATAGTCAAATTCATCATTGTACCATAATTTTTGACACGGTCTTCTATGTATCACTTCAAGCTTTGTTTATTGAATTCCAATAAAGTCTACTTGTTGTTTCATTATCAGTTGAGAGAGTCTCTTCTTTCTTCCTTGACCCCCAAGTCCCCTAACATTATAGGTTATCAGTTGCATTGGACTGTGTTTGTCACCTTGCTATTCTGATCCTGAGCAGAGTTTCTTTGCTGCTGTGCACTATTGCTACTGAGTATTCTATCAAGTTCCGCTTTGGCTGGCTCATAAGTTGGTCCATAATCTAGACCAAGTTCCTCTCCAGTATTTATGATCTTATCAATAACCTTTTGTCTTTTTGTTGCTGAGGATGTTTCAATCTGCTTCTGATTATGTACTCCCAAGATATGTCTTCTAGATTGTTGATCCATCAATTGATCTATCCATTGATTCAAAGAAGCCTTATCAGTCTCATGATTATTCTGAGCTTCTCTCCTGGCTTGGCTCCTCGTTGTGGGGCCGGTTGTTCTCTGCATTGCCTCCTTATTCTTTTTGTTTTTCTGATGATGAATTGAGTGTAAAATTCCCTTGTCAGGAGTGGAAAGTGGTGGAAAATTCGCTAAGACATCCCTGGTACCACTCTCAGTAGGGAAAGTTACTAGTGGTGTCACTTGCTCAGGCTGTCTTCATAACTAGGGGTGATTGGGTGCTCATTTGGTTTATGTATGGTTAGTTGTTGTTCATGGTTGGTATTGGAGGGTGTTTCAGGCCACCATCCTAGTTTTAGGGGGGACCAGATGGGTTGACTCTTCTTGGGGATGTCCGCCGTAGGTTCATCAGTTGGCTGAGGAGTTTGTTTTCTATCATGTTCTATCAAGCCAGTCTTGACCTCTAAGTCTTCGTTGATATCTGCAGCAGATTGGAAGCTAGTGTGAGTGTTGAAGGATTCCAGCGAGTCCAGACTATCTTCATAAGCAAAAGATGAGGGATCGGACCAGTCAAAGTTAGTTCTCTTGTCTGTGTCCACTTCCCTGACATACAATGTATACTAACAGTTGCTGATATTGATTACCATTGAAGATGGTATGGTCTTATGAATTGGGATATCCATAAGTATTTGAGCTCCTTCCAGTTGAAGGCGCTTCTTAGTTTCAAGGTCAGTACATATGAAAGTCCCTATTTGCTGACCAATCTGTTTAAATATCTCGTCGTTCCATGCAATTAGTGGCAGACCAAATACTTTCACCCAAACAAGTCTTTTACTAGCTACCATGTCCTTCTGGTCAGACCGAGGGACTAAAGGATCTTTAAGCCATAGGGACAACCAGTTCTGCTCATACTTCTGTAAAGTAGGGATGTCGCAGGCCTCTAGATCCCATAATAGAACTTTGCCTGATCCCATAGCACTCACTATGATATTAAGATATCCTGCTCTTTTGAGTTCCAGTTGGAATTCTCTTAGTTTATGCACCTGTCTCAAAGTTCAAATCCTACCAGAGAGCAATCAATCATAACTGCTTGCAGCACAAGACAATTTCAAAATGGGTGGGGATCCAAGGCAACACTCTGCTTTATTGCTCTGTTCTTCGTCCTTTGTCATGCTCTTTAGTGTTGTTGCCGTAGTCTTGGAATTTGCTGAAAGATACTGGGATCCATTGGAGAGTAGTCCGAGTAGTGGCCTTCGGTACCTGTCTGTAGTTGTTTCCCTAAACTTGCATATTTCTGCCGACAAAGGCTTTATCAAATCTGGATAAGTTGCATCTGAGCCTGTGGTGGTCTATCCAGGTATTGTCAGCTCGTAGAGTAACATGCTTAGATCTTGAATGTGGACATAGTCAGCAAAACCAAAGGGTAACCCATTTTTACCCATTTTCCTGGCAATACGTACCTTTTGTAGAGTGCCATACTTCTTAAGAGCAGTTTCTAGGTTGGCGATAGAGAATCTAGGGGCTAAGTTGGATATAAAAAATGTACCTTCGGCGAGCGGAGCTTTATTACCTCTTTCCTTTGCTAGCTGAGTTTGGGTAGCATGTGTTACCTGTTCAGCCGTATGATATCCGATCTGGGTTTTGAGTGTTGTGGCATAAGTAAGTCCAGGTTCCGCACGTCGGTATGGATGGTCTCTCAGCTGAGGGCCTAGCCGAGTATGTATAGGCTGGATGTCTCTAACACCAAGACGTCGAGCGTACGCAAAGGAAGGTTCAACCTTGCTATTTCTTCCGAGAGTATACATTCTCATACCACCTGAGGTCATCCAGTTGTACTGCTTCCTAAGATAGGCTTTCTTCATTTTTCTCACTTGGAAAGACTGAAGAGTCCATTGGGGTAACATTTCTGCACAGCTTTGTAGGTGTATACAATTTCGACACTGTTGCGCTATAGTGTAGAAGGTACGCAGAATGAAAGGAGAGGTTCAAAGAGAAGGAGAGAGGGGGAGTTATTGGAGGATCCTCCCCGGGAAGCAAACGTATTCCCAGGTAGAGGTGAAAGGGACATTAGATCTGTCCGGACGTGGACAAGGTCGGGGGATACGATGAAGAAACGGAGAGGGCTTTCTATTGTTGGTTTTATAGAACAGAATAAACCAATGGTGGTCACTACCAGGCAGAGAGGGAGATATAGGGGAAGAATCTATGCATCCAACTGGTGGTCTCAACTACAGTGGACTCTTAACAACAACTGGTTTACATATAATTTGAGCATACAACTGGGAAATGGAGAGAACATTAGATTTTGGTTGAACAAATGGCACAATGGCACTATCCTGGCAACAACCTACCCAAGACTATTTAGAAAAGCACAATGAAAGGACATAAGCATAGTTGAATCTAGAAACTGGAACAGTGGCTGCTGGACTTGGAATTTGCAATGGAAAAGATAGTTATTTGACTCTGAGCTGCCTAATTTTAATAATCTTCCACTTTTCATTCAGGGTATAGCACCACATCACCTCAACAGGGACACTTACATTTTTCTTTCATCAAAGAGGGGACAATAAACTAACAAAGAGGCATATGGTACACTCATAACTGATAGACAACAAGTATTTTCTAATGAACACATAACACTCACCAAACACATCTGGAATAGTTTTACTCAGAAGAAAATTTGATATTTGCTTGGAAACTAACCTTAAATGTAGTATCTTTGAAAGCCAATTAGAAATAAAGGAAGGTGATTCCAAAGGATCAGTAAATTACTTACCCACTCTGTAAAATATGTGAGGAGACAACAGAACATTTATTTAAAAAATGCATCTACACTAAGCTACAATGGGGAGGTACACAGAAATGGATATCACCTCATACGACAATAGTGGGGAACTTGGTACCTACTCGTGGGGATCACTTGGGTGCCCTACTTATAGGCATTAATATTCAGGCTTGTAATTCTGAGTGACCATAGAAGAAAGAATGGTTTTGAAAGAATGATTTTGAAGGTCTTCTTATGTCTTGGTTGGAGGTAGTGGATTATTAGTGACACGGTGGCTGTAATGATTGAGAAAGCAGCTAGATTTTGAGGGACTACAACATAGTCCGAGAGGTTCTAAAATGCTGGAAGGGGAGCAAGAGAGGTGGTAACAATCAAATGACTGTGATGCTATAAGGTGAGCGGGCTGAGCTGTGTTAACTACTTCAGTAAAGACTCTTGTTACCATAATCATGTGGCGACCTGCATAGTTGAATGTCAGCAGATCACTGTTGCAATAGCCATAGGTTTTCGCTTATGGGACTATTGTAGCAATCTCATGACTTCGATGCTATAAGGTGAGCAGGTAGAGTTGGGTTTTTAGCATGATTATGACTCTTGTAATTATATATATGGTAGCCTGCATAGCTAAGAGTCAGTTGATCACTGTTGCACACCTCTCTTGTACTACTTTACACTACTCCATGGTTACATCATGTATCATGTATCATGTATTTTTTGTAATTTCTGTACTTTATATTCAATTTTTTCTCTTCTTTTCATTTGTACTTATCCCTGGTAAGAAAGCTTGTACATTATTTTATTATTAATGAACTTTGGCTTAACAAAAAAAATGTGAACACAATCACATGAATGTGAATGCAATCACATTATTCAATACACCCCCTCAAGATGGGTGAAATATATCGATCAAGCTCATCTTGTTACAAAGTCTATTCAAATCCAGCACACTAAGGCCCTTGGTGAGATAATCAGCAGTCTGCTCTTTAATAGCCACATGTCCTAGATCCAGAAGTCCACTGGTCAGCTTCTCTTTAATGAAGAATCTGTCAGTATCCACATGCTTGGTTCTGTCATGTTGGACCGGGTTATTGGCAATACTGGTAACTGACCTGTTGTTGCACCAAAACTATATCTATGCTCCCTCTTCCAGCAAGGACCTCAACCACATCATCTGAACAACACTCAGAGCCATGGCTTTGTACTCTGCTTCAGCAGTAGAACGTGCAATAACTGACTGTTTCTTACTCATCCAGGAGACCAGATTACCTTCTACAAACATGAAATATTCAGATGTGGACTTCCTGTCACAACACAATTAGCCCCAATCTGAATTACAATATCCCTCAATGGCCATATGCCCATTATTCCTAAAGACCAATCCCTTTTACGGTGCACTCTTCAAGTATCTCAGGATCAGGTACACCGCATCCATGTGACCCTTTCTCAGGTCATGCATATAGCTGCTCACCACACTCACAGCAAATGAGATATCAGGTAGAGTATCAAAATCCGTGAAGAAAGTGTCTTAAAGTGGTCGAGGAAGTATATATTATAGCAATCGCTTATCAGACTATACCCCTTAGGCACCAGTTTCGCCTTGTACCTCTCCCACTTTCCTTCAATATTTTGCTTCATAGTGAACACCCATTTACATCCTACAGTTTTCTTATCTGGTGGAAGTTGTACAAGCACCTAGGTTCCATTGTTTGTCAAAGCCTCCAACTCCTCTATCATGGCAGCTCTCCACCTTTGATCCTCCATCGCAGTCTGCCAACACTTAGGCACAAAAATGCTGCCCAAAGGTGCAATAAATTCCCCATGACTAGGTTATATGTGAGAGTAAAAAATATGCTCGAAAATATCATGATGAAAACCATACCGATCTGGTGGAACCCCCGCATTGACACGGGTAGTCAGCCTTAGTGGCTCGGTGAGGGAGATGAAGAAAAGGGAATAATATCACCTGGTGTAGCTAGATGATTTGTGGTATGCAGTGGCATAGGTGTCTCTGAAGTCGAGGTGGGTAAGGTACCAGAAGATGGGATAAGGGTACGCCTCCTCATGTACGTGATGTAACTCTAGAGTCTCTCTGTTACTCGCCTCTCCATCACTCCCCGACTCTGCACCTGTGTCCCATGGGGAAGAGGAACACACGATCTCCCCCACAGTCACTGTCTGTGACTTATCTCTAACATAACTCCTCTTCCCCTCTCGTCCTACACCTCCAATGGTCATGATACTCTCTCCCTCTCATCGTACACTAGTCGGCGAGTTCTCAAAAGGAGAGGATGTCTCTCGTAGAAAATATGGTTCCTGCTCACGAAATGTAACATCTCCACTTATAAATGATCATTTTTGAACTGGGCTCCAATAGACATATCCTTTTGGGTAACTGAGTATCTTACAAATACACACTTAATGGCTCTTGGATATAATTTTCCGACAACAGGCCAGTTATTCTGCACAAAACAAACACAACCAAATGGCCTCAGCTCTGTCCAATCTCCTCGGGTGACCGTCAATATCTCATGCGGTGAATACCAATTCAGAACCCGTGAAGAAAGTCGATTTATCATAAAAGTAGTTGTCATAACTGCTCGACCCCATAAGTACTTTGGAACATTCATCTCAAACATTAGACTACATTATGTTCTGGCGTATAAGGATAAGTGGTCTGGTGTAGAATTCCATGGTTTGACAAGTATCCTGAAAATAGCTTATTTGTGTACTCAGTACCATTATCGGATCACACAACCTTCACTATTGCTCAAAATTGTGTATGAACTTCACTGTGAAAATCCTTAAAACAAGCTAAAACTTCACTCTTAGTTTTCCTCAAATATAACCACGTCACACGAAAATGATAATCAATAAATATCACAAAATAGCAAAATCAATTAAAAGTCGAAGTCAGGCAAGGCCCCCAAACATCATAATATACCACATCAAAAATATGAGAACTCCTACGGCCAGAGCTAACATATGAGCTTCTAGTATGCTTGCCCAACTCGTAAGTATCACAAACTAGTGTGTCCTTCTTAATCTGCAAAAATAAACTGGGATACAATCGACTCATAAGGGAAAAAGAGAGATGACCTAATCGCCTATGAAACAACATCAGTTGGGCCACCACCATCTTTTATTGCTCAGATTGCTCTGCTACCAGTGAAAGAGCTAATTCATGGCCATTTTGGTCCATGTACCACAGTTCGTCCTACCATGTCCCAGACCCAAGTACCTTACCTGACCACTTCTCCTGGAAGATCACCTGTGGGATATCAAAAACAACTTTACAGTCTAATTCAAGAATAGATGCACTAACAGAAAGAAGGTTTACAGAAAATGAAAAAACATGCAAAACTTTGGACAATGATACTGTTTTTTTGCATTGTATTGTACCCTTACCGACCACTGGTCGAGCAGTGCCATATGTGGTTTTAACAATGGAAGGCACTTCTAGGGGAGTATAAGAACTAAACTCCCTAGTAGTACTTGCTACATGTATGTTTGCACCAGAGTAGCAAATCCAACCTGAAGGGCCAGGGGTTGGACCAGATGCAAGTGCAATAGTCTCTCGTGTGAAGAGACACAATACCAGACGTATCTGGTGCAGTGGGTAGACCATCTCCTTCTCCTCCAAACTCACCCCCCTCAGCATCCACAGTCATGTGTATACGATAACCTCCTCGTCCACCACCTCGAGCTCCACCTCTCCTACCATCCCAACCATAGTTGTCTCCTCGTCCACGACCGCCTCTCCATACAGGATCCCTATATTTGCTCGAACATGGGCACAAATCCATTAGATGTACTATCTTGCCACAGTTGTAGCAATTATGACTCTCCCCCTTTGAAGTAGGTATGCGTGTAGCTAACGTCGAAGTAGTCAAAGCTTTTGCACCCGAAACAATACTGAACTTAGAATGTAACTCCATCTGACTCTTCCTATATCATTGCAGCAATAACACTATCAAGGGGTGGTATGGTAGACTGAGAGAGAAGGATGGACCTTCTCTTATCAAACATCAGATTCAAGCTCATCAGGAACTTCATAGTTCGCTTTGTTTCATCATTCTTTGCCCTCATGCAAGTTGGATCACTACAACACGAAGTAGGTAGGAAGTAATATACTTCCTCTCACAACTTGATGACACAAGCATCATAATCTTCAACTTTTTTTATCTTCCTGAACTAGATCATGAATCTCCTTTTCAGTCTGAAACACAGGCATCTGATTTTCCTTTCTGAAGTAATTCTTTTTCAGTCGAGCCCACCTATCACTCACATGATCCAAAACATCGATCGAGGAGGCAATGGTAGGAGTTTATGAGTTCAATAACCATATTATTAGCTGAAAATTAATTGCTTTCTAGTCATCAATCTGAGCACTCGCCTTACCTTTCTCATCCCTTGTCAAATAGCCTCCTAATTTTCTACCCACCAAGGTAGTCGTAATCTGACGGGATAACCTAACATAAGAAGAACGACCATCCAGTTTTAAGTCAACGATCGGTAGGTCAAGCTTGACCTGAGTGGTAGATGCAACAATCGGCATAGGTGAAAGACTCATCCCCTGCACTATCCCTTGGATGAGATGCAGTGTTGCAGGATCAAGTTTTGCAAATGCTTTCAATTGTTTCCTCATCACATCATCATCATTTCCTGCCATCTCGCAACAAGCACTCCACAACAGTCAACACAATCCACCACTCACCTCCAAAACAATCAATACACTTAACATAATCACCACAACATCTCTGCAACAATCAATCAAACAACACCTTCACAACATGCCTAATTTGGACAGCCCAAGTTGAAATATTTTACTTCAATCCATACACGAATACTTTAACTTATCCACTGAAACACAAATACGGATCAAATGGCACAACATTTACAAAAACTGATATGACGGATGTGACAAACTCACAGAATGAAAGATTCTAATTTTCCACCTTCGGTGGCTCTTGCGGCGGCGCGGGTATATGTACTACCATGGAAAGCTCACAGCGATGCAATTTCGGCAGTGGTGGTCTTTGAGGCATGCAGTGGTGGACGCGCCATAGATTTGACGAAAATCGTGTCTGAAACCCTAGCCGCCTGCGGTATTTTTGGTGCAAAGCTGGCCGGCGGCAACTATTTTTGGCCTGGGTTAGAGGTGGTGTGTGATGGGCTGGCCCTAATGGTTCTTTTCTAGTGGCATACGTGCGACATTGATGAGTTGGGAGAAATGTGAGTTTGGGACTTTGACTTTCTTGTATTTTGGCTTTGATATCAAGTTGAAACTGTCTAAATTGATTTCCAACTAAAGGAACTACACGCCTATAAATAGGCATACATTCAGTGTGAATACAATCACGTGTATATATGAAAACAATCACATGAATGTGAATGCAATCACATTATTCAATACAATGAAGGTTTGGGTCCGAGGCTATCAGGTTCCTTTTAGTCCAGAATCTATAAATGAAATCTATATCCTGCTCGACATCAGAGAAGATGAGTATTCCCAGTACATTGAAAGCTCAGATCTGAAGGAAGTGGCGGATTCCTATGCTCGCCAGACCTGAAATGGAAGAATTCCACCAGACCGACATCTGCAGAGTTGGGTGTCAACAAAAGTGACTTCCACTCCAACATTGTGATGTGGCACGTCTTCATATGCACCAAGATGATGCCCACGACCCATTGCTGATGTCAAGATGAAGAGACTGTTGCTAATTTATGCCATTGAAACTATGATGACAATCAACGTACGGAAGATTTTGTACAAGGATATTATGGAGCACCTCAAAAGTTTGAACAAGTGATCTAGCTCCCTAGATTTCCCATGGATCATCACGGTGTTTTGTCTGAAGGCCGGAGTTACACTGTCACCCTAGGAGAAGCTGACACCCATCACCTCGGATATTAGGGGCGCCTTGCTATCCAAACTTGGGGTTTATTCAGAAAAGATCCGAAGTAGATCAGAGGACACCCTAGAGTCATCCAACCTTCCTACACCAAACCATACCACACCACGTAGTCCCCACCAGTATCTCAAAGGGGAAAGGTAAAACTCCCCTAACAAAGCCAATACCAAGTCTCACTAATGTGCAGGTCCCAGTTGCAGCCCTGATAGTAGCCCATCCAACCACAAAGGATCATTGGAGAGTGGTCATGGATCACACCTATAGGAGCTTTGTGGCTATCCACACCAATCTGGTTCTGATGATGGCCACTCAAGGAATT
Source organism: Pinguicula moranensis (assembly GCA_028565015.1). Taxonomy (NCBI): domain Eukaryota; kingdom Viridiplantae; phylum Streptophyta; class Magnoliopsida; order Lamiales; family Lentibulariaceae; genus Pinguicula; species Pinguicula moranensis. The sequence continues at coordinate 11,796 of JAOWBN010174171.1, forward strand.
CACTATCCAATTAGCCTAGTGCGTCCGCGACTGCTAAAAATCACGACACCCACCCCAACTCCTGTTATATCAGAGGAAGAATAAAGCAAGGTTGGGGATGAGTCCTCATCTTCTGGAGCCGAGGAGGAAGCTGATTTGTCGGGCTCTGACTGAAGAACCATCGACTGCCTCAAGGAAGTACTATTTCTATTTCCTTAACTTATCTCCCCACAGAAGGCAGTGTCGAGTTTATGTTTGGGGAGGAGTGCATGTGCATCATCTTTACTATTCTACATTTTGAACTATTTGGTTATTTTGCCTGACTTTTGAATTGTTTCATTCCGCTTTGAACTATTTTCCATGGTTGCTTGGACTTTGGTTTTATTTGGCTTTGAACTATGTGCTTGAAGTATGTTGCGTCAAGCTTTTGTTTGAAGACTAATTTGTTCATTCAGTTGCTTCCCGAAATTGGTTACTGTACACATGCCTGCTCAAAAACACTACATCATATGCAGTATGTTATAAAGTTTGAGGAAGGATTGCATTGTGGGTATAGAATTAGCGAGTGGCGCATAGTGGGGACTAGGTAGACGTGAAATAAATCTGAATGAAAGTCCTAGGTTGGATAGGAACTCATAGGGACTCTTCAATTAGAAGTAGCCCTCTTAAACCCTCTTAGCCTAAACAAGTTCGAGACAAGTGATAGATAGGAAAAAGTAAAAGCAAATAAGCCAAAAGCATAAGTCTTTACGTAAAGAATAGCTATGCATTTATGTATGTACATGCAAAAGCTCAAAATGCTACTCCAAAAAGAAAAGGAAAAAGAAAAAGAGCATCATCACTCATGCAAATCAATGCCCTTGAGATGTATATATTAGTACTCTCAAAACTCCAATGTAAGATTTTTTTAGTGCACAATAGTGGGCTTAAAATTCAGGTCTATCTCAATCGCAGACCGCCTTGGCATGGCAAAAAGCGAGGGAGATGAAAAAAGATTGAAGGGCCTCATAGGAATACTGTTTAATCCATGGACCTAAGATGAAGAAAGTTCACCAAAAATTTAGGACCCATGTGCCCATTTCGCAAAGTCTTAGAAACTAGCAATCTTCTTTAAATTAAGTAACTATACGTATTGGTGTAGCTATTTTTTATGATATTTGTGGCTATAAAGCTCGTAGCATAACGATCCATTCAAATTTGGGGTTGAGGTTCCTTAAGGAACTTTAGAATTTTACATGTGGACAAGCAAAGTTAGGTTTATACCAACTTATAGCTGTCCTTTATGCTTGAATCTTGCCACTCTTCAATCAATAAAAGTGCATTTTCATATTCATTTCTCGTTTCTTGCAAGGATTTAATGGATATATCATGCGAGTGAGAAACGCATAGAGAAATGACCACTGTCATAAGGCCACAACCCCACTTTCATATAGGTCACAAACCTATTTGTAACTCCTTCCGATCATTGTGGCGGGAAAGTGGACAAAATCCTATGTGTATTGGATGGACAAATCTACCCTTACTAAGGAGAAATATATCTGTCGATGGCTTCTCATGGAAGCCAATGACTCGCGGTAACAAAAAAAGAAGAATCCATCCATTCACACACTTTTGGATCTCTGAGAACGGAGGAACAAGGAGTGAAGACCGTAGAGAAAGAACGAGCTCTTACAAACTCAACATCCTAGCCAAGGGAGTTTTTGAACTATGGCCTCTATCTTTGTTATCATTCGTGAAACTTATGTTTGGACAATGAGCTAAACCCTATTCTAGGAAATCATATAGACCCTATGTGTGTTTTGTGTGGACTGGTTTTGAATGTTTAGTTGTTAGATGAAATGTTTCTGTTGCTTGGTTTTATTGCTCTTCATTTCAAACTAGCATGTGATTGACGATCTTGTCTAGTACTTATACATTGTTTGAAATTTAAGAGATGAGAACAAAGCTAGAAAAATGGTAAAACCAACCTCAAGTACCTTGAACACGAAATTCAAGAGAGGGGTGTTCGTGGGAAAGATGCCATCATGCGCAGCTTTCATGAGTCTCAAGCCTCTTGTTAGGTTGCACAAAATTTGAGAGATGAGTGCGACCACATTAAGAGAGGATTTTGTGAGGTGTAAATTCTTGATACATTTAGGCATGAAATTCTAGAGATGAATGGCTACGTATCATATGAGAAGAGTTACACTCTAGAAAGACTAATGTTTAAAGGAAGAAATCTGCAGGGCAACTAAGCATTAAGTCTAATCACTGAACCGATAATGTAAGTTCGTATAAATGCATGTAGAGGTGAAGTCATTGCCCTATAACTATAACCAAAAGAAATTATCCATTAATTTGTGCCCATTAAACCAAAAATACCAAAAAGAGTTATCTAATTTAAATTGCATTCATGTATCTATTTGTAGAGTATTATTTAACCCAACTGTTGTTCGTCCAAATTGCATGCAAATTAGATAAAGTTGGTGCCTATCTTATACAATCTTTATAGTTTGACACTCGACTTATTCACTTTATTACTTCTTCAACTTTGTGCACTTGCAAATGCAACAACACTTTTTGCCCAAATAACGCTGCAGATAGAAGAGTGCTTCAACGAATCTGGAAAAAGAAATCACAAAGACCACGAAGATAATAAATAATGACCTAATGCGGTAAAAGAGTTTTGAAAACAAGAGAAACTGCAATTCGTCGGGAGCCAAGAAAACCTACCCATTGTAAGAGACGAACAAAACGAGAAACGAAGAGTCGATCACATGTATTTAAATAGTGGCATTCGGTGTAATTTACGGGTAGCTGAGAGGGCAAATCATATGCCCTCTAGTCGGATAACTCGGCTCAATTTCAATCTAGACACTTTTGTCTGAATTGAAAATCGATCGCAATCAACCTACTGTTCCGGGTTACAGGATTGGTATTCTATTACCCGAAAAAAAAAAGGCGAGCTACCAAACAACGTTTGTGTGCATATAAAAACAGTAATACTTCATTTATCACCTATCTAACGAGGCACCAAACTTGCCCATATAAGTTAGTATAAACTATTACTAATCACCTCTGTCCAGTGGGTGTCTCCCCAACTGTAAGGGTCTTTGACTCCTTAAAGGTAATCTATCCCAGAATGTCAATATAAAAAGATGTATCTATTTTCAAACATATCAAGCGTCAACTAGTTTTACAACCAATGGAAATCTACATTTGATGCAGAAATTTTTTGACAGGTGTGTAACAATAGATCATCAATGGAACAACACTCTTTGTTGAAGTGTACTTTATGTTAGTTGGAGTTAATAGATAAGGGAGGATTTGGGATATTATGTAAAAGAAAAAGGACCAACCAGAATTGAACATTTCTTTTATCTTCCTAAACCTTCCTTATCTTCATGATCACCCATGATCACACGACTAAATTATGCATCTATAATAATGTAACGAAGAACTCTGGAAAAATCAATTTGAATAGAACAACTTATTCCTGTTCAAATCCTCTAAAACTATCATGGTATCAGAGCGTTGTATTTGATCCTTGGGTTCAAACACGAGCTTCATCACTTACCCGTTGGCATCTGTTCGCAGAGAATCATGTTGGATGACATCGGAACTTCAATCCAACCATCCGCATAAACGAATTTTTGCGAACATCTCAAACCAAATTGCCCTACTTCTCAAACAAATCAAACCATCGGTTTCATTTAACACAAAATTGACAAATCACAATTACTCTTTATGGGCAATATTGATGCGGATGGCAACAGGGGGAGGGGATGACTCAACCATATCACCGGTGAACCCTCACCCCCTACCAAAGGTGACCCAATGTACTCAGCCTAGGAACAAATGGATCTCACCGCTTGTTCCTGGATCTTATACGACATCGACCTAGAGTTAGTTCATCTCTTTGTCGAATATCCGATAGCCAAAGAACTCTGGGATGCACTAGCTACCACCTATTGCAACGGATTGAAAAAGTAACAGATCTACGACCTTACTATTTAGGCGAATTGACACCAGTAGGAAATATGGACTCTTGAATCCCTCTATATTGCCTCCAGTGGATATGGACAGAAATTGACCAGAAGACAACCAAATCCAATGACATGCGCCATGAACATCGCGACCTAGAACCGCCTGTGGCAAGAGAACTGGTTGTTTCAATTTTTGGCCGCGCTCACCAAAGTTTTTGATGAGATTAAGCGGACCTAATCAAGAAAGATCTGTTCCCCTCAGTTGAAATAGGGCAAGTCATGGCAATGAACCATAATTGGATGGCGGTAGTGTAACAACCCAACCGTTCAACTATTAGCAGTTAATTAGTATTTTACTTTTCTAGGAGTAATGTGTTAGTGGATTAGTGTTTGTGTTAGTATGAAGTTGAGTTAGTTTTATTTCTTTGTATAAATACTAGCCGAGAGTTATGTTTAGATATGAATGAAGTTATATCTGAAATCTCTCCCAAAATTCTCCCGCTTATCTAAGAAGTCTTCTGTTTCTTCTCCCAAATCTCTTCTTCTCCTTCTCTCAATATTCATCTGCAGATCCTTCTGCCAAAATACTTGACCGTAACAACCAAGACTACTTTCGGGTTGTTACAGACATGCAGAGGCTCTTCGTATTCCTCAAATTTGACATCCCAATCATGGCCAAAATTGGGATAAAGGAATATCGTAAAGCCACTTTCATATTTTCCCAGAATTTCAAGGCATTTGTTTTGAGAGGTTATTGGGCACAAAATTTATTGTGGGAGCTCGGTGGGTATGATGGAGAATATCCTCTTACTATTCACTGGATGATTGAAACCTATCCCTTTTTGGTGGAAAAAGACCTTCATGCGGTGGAGGTGATTCTTTTAGTTAATTACTTAGTAACATGGAGATCAAATAAGCTCAGGCTATTTGAGAAAAGCATGAACATGATCTATGCGATGGTGGTGAAAGGACCCTGGCAAGAAAAGGATACACATATTGATGTTGTTTGGCTTCAGAATTTGTTTAACCATGATTACCAACAAGCTGGCCTGATATCTTTTGAACCAGACAAGTCAAGGGCAATAATTGGTCATGACGATGGTAAGATGCTTGTACCACAAAAGTTACCCTCTGAGCATATAGGTGTTGAGGAAACAATAGCAGAAATTGAGTCTACTAATCTGAAAATTGATTGCAAGTGTTTTGAAGATTTAGGGTTCTATGAAGCCATTCGATTATCTCTACATATGGCACATGATGTTAATCCAGCAGGTGACGATCACCATAATCAGCTAGATGCAGGGAATCAGAAGCATGCCCTTTCACGGAGTCTGCATTATATTTAGCCTAAGAGAAATGGCAGTGCATTAAGATCGTCAGTTGGTGTTATGGTCTTGTTTCAGATGGAGCCAACTAAGGGAAAATCACCATTGATTAGAAAAGGTACCATCACGCCTTGCTCAATTAAACTTTTTAGCTGGAGTGTTTATTATAGTGAGCAAAGAGTTTTCAGAAGCCCCTTGAACTTAAGGGAGAAAAAGAGTTCTACTCCAATTCTGAGATTTAGAAATTCCAGTGCAGTAGCTTTAGCTTTAGCTTTGCAAACTACAAAGGGGAGAGCAAACAATAAGGCAAAGTCAAATATCACTACTCAATCTCAGTGCTCACCCAGTGGTTCTTCAAACTTCATAAACACGAGACTCCACCTCAGCTTACCTGGAGAACTTAGCAGAGAACGAAAGTTAATCTACAATGGAAAACAATTCTGAGGATTGGATTACACTACACCAAACAACTAGAAGGTAATCCCTGGAATGTTATGAAGAAACTGGCGAATTATGAGTTCAACACGAGATCTTTGGGAAATGCCACATGTGACTATGTGAGCTGAAAGAAAGGTTGATTCTGGTACTTGTAAGTGCAGCGAAGTCTATTAAAGTTTTGGAATTTCAGGACGTTCTTGAGGGGCCAAATATGGAGACAAGTATTGCAGGAACTAGACAACATTCTGCAGAAAAATATGAAACCAGCTAAGGATATCCACCATTTTGATGAGCCACATGTAATGCATTATCCTCATACTACAATTGTAGAGACCATGAGTTTGTACCCACCAGTACTAGTGGACACAACGAATTGCAAGAAAGATGACACCTTTATGGATGAGACTTTTACCGGATGCACTCAAGTTATAGGCAGTATACAGGCCACCGGAAGGGCAACACATATTCACCCGCTGCTTTCGGTAGATCCTTGTGGGCAAGGATCTAAAAAATGAGACGGCAATGTAACAATCCTAACGGAGTCTATTAGCGAAGAATGAGCAATAAAGGAAAGAGAACCAAGATAGCTGAAGAAAGACTCCGAAAAAATAAATGAAGTGGCAAATGAAGATATTAGTTTAAATTATTCTCAATAGAC
>JAOWBN010174182.1:0-18159 GCA_028565015.1 Pinguicula moranensis
GAAACTTTCCTTTATTCTCAACAATCCTGCATTACATCCAATAGCAAAACTAGACTCTTTGAGACCAAACTGAAAAAACAGATTCATAAGGAAGAGGTCGGAGAGATCCACTCACCAGAAGGTACCACCCCGGAAAGGGTGTTGTTTTGCACGTCAAGATACTCCAGTGAAGGAATACTGGCGATTTGAGCTGGAATCGTGCCGGAGAGCTGATTGGATCCCAAAGACAGCTTACTCAGCATCCCTAAATCGCCTAAGCTAGGAGGGATCTGCCCTGTTAGTTTATTGTGCTCCAATCCCAGAACTGTCAGTTTAGTTAAAGAGCCAATTGATGGGGGTATGATTCCTGTTAACTGGTTGTAAGATAACTGCAAAACTGCAAACATATTTTTAGAAACTTCAGTCACTAAACAAAGTTGGCATTAATTCAATTACTTCAGGTTAGCAATGAAGGCATAGCAAGAACAGAATGGAATTAAGCTAAACAAAAAAGCAAAGTCAACAACCAGAATTCAAACTCATTTCTCCAGGTCCACAATCTCAAATCTCATAGAATTGATTAGAGTTGGTTCAAAATCAGGACTTCATTTCAGTTTTCACTAACCTTGAAGACTGGCCATGCTCCCAATTTCAGGGGGTAGGTTCCCAGTCAAGTTATTGAAGTCGAGATAAAGATCAGCCAACTCAGTAAGATTCGCAATCTCCTCTGGGATTCCTCCACTCAGAGAATTATAATGCAAATAGAGACCCGATAGGCACTTGAGATTCGCCACCGCCGCCGGCACTGTTCCGGCAAGTCCTTTTCCTTGCAGGGAAATGTTTGCCACTTTCCGGTGCTCGTTGCAGGCCACTCCCTCAAACACTCCACTGCAAGGGTCTCCCGCATCCGTCCATGAAGACAAGTAGATGTTTTGCGGGTCCAGAGATGACTTCATCTCCATCAGTGCTCTCAGCTCTGCATTTCCACAAATGGGATTCGTGCGAGACGCAATAACAAGACAGATGATGACAACGGGAAGAAGAAGTTGCATTTCCATGAATCGAGAGTTGCCCAAATTTGTTTCTCTCCAGGAGTCAACTACTCTTTCATTATTTCTCCTCTACCTACAGATAATCTGAAGGCAAATGGTGAGGATCTGTTTGTGTACTAGATCTTGATTCTACCCCTTTTGAATGTTTGGGAGTGTGTCCTTCTGAAAGAAGCAAACTTTCTGGTATGTGGTAAACATTCTGGTAATTTTATTAAGATCATTGGTGTGTGTGACTGTTTGTAGTGTGTACACATTGTGGATTTTGAGATTGGTCAAACGGGAAAATGTAATAAATTTACGACAACATGCATGCAATGCACTGGATGGGATAAGGATTGGACCAGTTGGAGGTATTTTAGAACTTTTGCCAATTTTCTTATGAAATGAAAGTGGGGTACGAAGGATGGACCGGGAAATTTAATTGTCGGGAGACAAATATACACAATAATTTTTCACTTCAATGATTTGTGTTTGGGACACTTTCGTTCATATTATTTGTGATACGATTTGTGATGCCATTTTTTTAAAAGTTTTTGTTTAGGGTCCGTAGGATTTAGATTTTTAAATATTTAAGTCTTAAAATTTATATTTTTGGATTCAAGGTTTAGGGTTTAAAATTTTTTAGAATATACAATCCTAAATCTTAAAATTTAAAAATCCTAAACCTTAAAAACTAATAAATCCTAAAAAATCATAACCCTCAGCCTTAAATCCAAAAATATAAACTCTAAGATTTAAATATCTAAAAATATAAACCCTAAATCCTATGGACCCTAAACATAGAATTTTGAAGAAACAGTATGCAAAAAAAATCAACCATTTTATTGCATATTAAGTCATACGAAAAGTAAAGAATATATAATACAACAGTTTGCCATGTTGTTAGGCTTAGAACTCTTGTTCTAAACGAATGGAATATACACAATAATTAAAAGGATGAATAAAAGTGAACCAATAAGTAACAAGACAATTTATTTCATATCAAATTAAACGTGCAAACTAGATTAAATGTTTATTCTCAAATGGGAAAATTGTTAAATCTCACATTCCCGTCGTTGATTGACTTTTTCGCTCTTCGTTCACCCACCATTCGAAATTCAGCAAGATCAATATTTTCATTATAATCAAGTTCTGGTGGGTCAAGTGTTGAGCAACTAAATCTCACAACTGTGAGGTCCAGGGGTCAATACTCGCTGAGTCGCAAAATGAAAACGGTCTCTTTGAATAATTACAAAGATAAGGTCGCATACATCATACCCCAACTTAGTTGAGAATATACCATGTAAAGTTGCTTTTAATATTTCCTTTATAATGTAACAAAATAAAATACAATCAAATCCATTGAAGCCTTGTGATGTTTCCGTCATTTCCGCCATGATTGTATTTCCAAATGATGAGGTATGGGCAAACACTTGATCACTTGAATAGGACATCCAACGGCAGATTCCAATTAATGATTGACAAGATACAAGTATATAGGTCTACGCAACGTACCTTATAATTTGGTATAGGGATAAAAACATTTAGCACACCCAAGGGTACTATTTTGCATAATTTAACTCGAAATCAAAAGATTTAGTTAATCCAAGCGGCATCCAAAGAGTATGATTGTTGAATTCCAAGGATTGTTGTAGTTGTGAAGGACCTAACGTAAGTTGCCCTTACTTTGCCAGGCTAAGAAGGGATAGAGAAATGCCTAGAGCCAATGTTCAAGCATCATGCAGTTTAGAGTTCAATTTTCATTGTGTAAATAGTTCTTTGGGTTAATATCCACAGGCTAGAGATCCAAGCTTTATCCGATGCATGTAAAGAGGACATTTTTCATAAATAACATGAATTAATCGGACCAAAATTTATTCCAAACAATATGGTTACCCCAAAAAGTACAGTTGTTCCTAATAAACGGGGAACAAAATCCACTACTCCTCAGTCCTTACTTTCTTATAAAGTAAATTCGCATTTGCACCTGTGCGAATCAATGAAATGCTGCTGTTGCCCTTATGCCACAGCAATGAGGGGTCAGGGGATGGCAAAACACACATCCCTTTCATTCAGGCATTTGCACACTAAGAACCCAATGAATATCATCATCACTCTTGCCGACAGATCCAGTTCATTTTCTTTTGGAACTTTCGCAACAATTGAGAAAATGGAGTAATTTATACAGCACACGAGTACAATGTAAGCTTCTCATACAAAAAAGGAACTGGAACTTTTCGAATAAACGATGTTGTACAAACCCATAATGTACATAAAATACAGGGGATTTGAATTTCCAAATTATACCTGCAAACTAATGTACAGACTGCCTAGATAAATAGGAAGCAACGTAAGAATGGAGAATGGTGCACTGGCATGTGGAGTAAAAAATGGTTTTAGAAACAGCTATGTTTTGCATGTTCTCCATGAGCAATTTCAGGCATATACTGGGGTCGGATATATGAATACTGCTGAGGCTTTGGTTTTCGAAATTACCAGAACCAAGATCATTTGTTGGCAGAGGTAAGTCGTTTGGGTTTGTCGATCCATCTTGGTTCTGCATATCATCTTCTGGTGCACCATCGCCGCCTCCCCCTCTATCATTTTTGTCACCTGAACGCTCACCAGCATCATTCTTTGGGAGGCTTGGGACCATGTCAGGCCGAGCTTCAACACCAACTCTTCTTAGATGAAGCTGTTACATGAGAGACATGAAGATGCTAAAAAGAAAAGTAAAGAAACTAAAGTGATTACTAAGATAAAGTCATCATCTTCATGAAACATTGAACTAGAAATACAACCTTCCGGTGGCAGAGCCTACAAAACGAAAAAGGATTAATATAAAAACACAAGTATCTGGTCTACCTGAAGATGTAGATTCACTTCATCTGGCCGAGAAAGGAAAGGAAAATCACCACCGGACTTGAGATATGCTCTTCTAGCACCAGGGTATCTTTCAGTCACTTGGTCTCTAAGTTGTTGGGGAGTTGCACAGAAATCATTTGTCTTTGGACAAACAATTATTAAAGCAAATAAAAGAAAGATCAGTGACAAAGGCAGATACTGAAATTACCACATAGGAAGTTCTCAACCTAATTAGAAATAAATGTGGTAACTATTCATATTTGAAAGGACACGTCTGAAAAGTGCTCAAATCATGTCGAAGATACCACGTAATCTCGCCAAGGTGATTGCCATCAAAGAATATCAAGCAATCTAACCTAAATCTAATTTCATTCAAGATTTTTCTTTAAGTTGGGCATGAGTAGCAGCATATCAAAATATTGAACTTTGGGAAATGGTCTAGTCTCTACAATACCTATTTCATCTTTAATAGTTAAATGGCATGGATCAAACTGGAAAGAGAAAAAAGAAAGCTGAAAAACTGCAAGACATAAAGAAACCACATGAAGATGGAAAGAGCTAGGTCAAACTCTTGGCCAAATCAAATAAATTTGTCGGGGCAAAAATGTGTATTTTTGCACAGAAGTCATAATTGGTTGATTTCTCGTTAGAGTTGTAGATTCATGTTTTTTTTTAGGATTGAGTCATGTTGTAAGCTCTATATAGGAGAGATGCCCAGAAATAAAAATAAGCTTGTATTTATAAAAAAAAAAAAAGATTGTGTTCTTTCAGCTAGATTTAGGGTTCACAGATTAACCCTGCTAAATCGGAGGTTCTCTTACCGAGCCCCAGCTATTCTATATACCATCACCCAACATCGATCCAGGTAAAAATGGTAGCAGAGTCAGGTTACGATTATGGGACCTATGGGTTATAGGCTGACAGGTCCCATAACCAGGTTGTGATTAGGAACTTTCTCTACTTTTTTAACCAGAAATCCAAAGAAGCTTCAAAGAACATAGTGCAATTTACAGAAGTATACAACATGACCAGAAATTAACTTTACAAAGAGTTTTACATGGCAACGATTATAAATTAGAGTTAACTGCATTTTCGGACCTAATACGAGGGCCAATTGTAACAGTTAGTTTCCCTGTTATTACTAATACAAATTACAAAGATTCAGAATGAGAATTCATGCTAATGTATTTACGGAGCAGCTCCGAAAAGCTAGCGAGCACACACTAGCAATATCTCCCCTTATAAAAGAAAAAAAATATCCCAAAGTACAAATTGTACTTGTCATTTTCATGCATAAAATTAGCAATCTTAAAAGAGTAAGCTTACATCCATGATAGTGATTAAAGAATCTGAGAGCAAAACAGGTCCAACTGATGCTGTTTCAACAGTCAAACTTAATCTGGATGCCAAGTCATCTTTGGACAGTGTTTCAACCTGCAGAGAAGTTGACATCTAAACGATTGAGAAGGGTAGTGCTCACCAAAAACAGCCTTCTCAAGATAAGCAAAGTACATGTTTTGAATTTTCCTTGATAAAGTGAAAAAGTAAATAAAACGAGCTCAATAACTTTAGCTGCGCGGATGAACTTAGTTGCAGATCGAGGCTTATGGACCTAATACAGAAGGCAGAAACAAACTTATTTTGAAGTAGTTGAGATGGAGAGAACAAGTTTCTCTGCAGGCAAGCATCCTCAACAAAAGAGTTCATAGAGATCCATAGAGAACTCTCGCCTGAGAAACGACAAAGTCAACAGAGTCCGCAATAAAAGGCTCATGCGGGCCATCACGTATTCCAGTTAGGACATGACGCTTCAGCAGAAAGGAGGGTGCCCAACCTACACTGTCAAGAATTGAGCTCACAATCAAAAGAATACCATAGAAAGATGATGCACTCTTCCATATTGAGGGCACACCATTCATATGCTTTGAAGGACGAAGCTAAAAGCCTAATGCAATGCTGGGAAGTAAAATGTATCTGTTGTATTCTTAAATTGAGATAAGTAAATAAATTTGTTTAATTTTTCTGTCATTGTACAGGAATACTTGTGATCTTATCTGCTGAAGACTGTCAGACTTTATCTCAGGGTGAACCTTTTGATTTGATAATCATGCCCCACTTCATAAGATGCTAAGAAAAACAAGGAGTCATGCCCCACTTCATAAGATGTTATGAAAAACAATATACAGTTTACACAATGAAAGATTCAGTTACATCAAATCTACACTTAAACATTTGATACATGTTGGTAAGATTTGAGCATTTCCCTCCCATTATTTGACAGCATCACATTTTTAGTGTTGGATACAAAAATGAAACACTTTTATTTGTTTTTACTAATATACCATCAAGTTTTCGAGATATGATTCCATAATGTAAGTCAAGTCTAATGTTAGAAAAAAAAAAAAAAGAATTTGCTCCACCCATTGTGCATGCTCATATCTTTCTGCATGAATGATATATTTATCTACTAAGATTAACTAAAGCTATGTTCTTGGAAAGCTGATTAAAATTTTCATCCATTTCTTTGTTTTGAAAATATGCACACAACAAAAGTTTATACGTACATATATATACATATATTTACATATTTAGCTATATATCTATCTACCTATGTATTTTTATATATAATATATAGAAAGAGAACAAAGCCTCATTGAGTTGTGTTGCTAGGCTAATGTAGGAAAATTGACTACATTATTTACTGATGAACCCAAACTTGAAAAACATAAATAAAAACCGCAACAGCAGCCAAAAGAACCAAAAGAGATGCAATAATGGGCAAGCCCAAAATAACTAGTAACTCGTTGAGAGATTCTTTAAGAGACCTCGTTTCTTATTTCCAATGATTCTAGGATGTGAAGTTGGCATTTTGATATTCTCATTCTAGTTTATTTGTCATGTGAATTTCATTTTCATTGTCGTGGATCCTGAGCATGAAATATCCTAAATTATTCTAGATGAATCGTTAGATTAACCAATATATGATAACTTGTTCACCATTTTCCAGCCTAAGCAAGAAAAAATAAAAAATAAATACAGAAAATCACCAGTAGAACATACACGGGAGCCCAAGGCATCGTTGCTGCGAAACTATTTGTTTCAATGTATGTGTTTGAGAGTACCAAAGATTTCACTCGCCGCGGCCGATGCTGAGCAAAGAGTTGAGCCAGGAAGCCTCCTAAAGCTGTACCGTACAGATGTATCTGCAGAACACAGATCAATACAACTTTAAAACACCAGTAACAGCTGGGGCAAATGTAAACAGATAAAGCTATACTATATTTTGGGACCTTATGAAAGAGTGAGAATAGGATAAATCATGGCAAAAGACTTGCCACATTACATATTTGATGGATCTACTAAATTTTGCTGTAAAGTATACAGTATGCATGATATATCATCATAAAAAGATAATTGAAGAATCAGGAATTTCATATCTTTCCAGCAGTTATCATGCAGGGGATGCCTCACTGGCTTTTGAAATATTAGAAGAGTGCTATCAACTTTCATGGATAACTATGGTACCAAAATCAGCCTACTTTTTCATTGCTCATCTTCAACTCTGCTCAAACTTGATCGTGGAAAGGTTGTATAATTGCATATGAACAAATCTTAACTCTCCATCCGCTTAATTCATATGTTGATATAGCACAATCTAGAACTCCAACAGCAGCGACAAAGAGCTTCATTTTAAAGGTAGCATGGATCATCTAATGATCAATGTAGTAAATATTCCATTCAATTTTCTCTCATTTGCACTACAATTCTATTAACAACAGTGCAGACCTCAAAATAAACAGTAAGTGAATAATTAAGTAAACTAGTACCAGTATCAGGAAAATAAAATCCAATTTTATGATTCTTTACGAGAAAAATTAAATGGGAAGATAATGAAATTCAGAGGCCAAAAGTTAGAAGTATAGCACGGAACTCTGTTGAATGTTTTTCCATGGGCGTTTGACATGAAGGAGAAGCGCTGATTTTGAATTCGCTTGGATTTACAAAGTTGATATAGGAGAGGACAAAAAGAAGTTGAGCCACTTGTAGAATTAGTTACAGCAAACTTTCCAAGTTACAATTAAGATCTTCTACTCATAAAGCATGATCAGATGTTAGGTGGACTATCATATATACATGGAAAACATTGATGTCAATATCTTCCCGCAACCGTAGTACTCTGTGCACTGATTTTTTGGCAACATTTTCCATTTCAGTTGCAATATAGCAAAAATGAAAGTTGGCCAATCTAGCACAATAACTACTAAATAGCCCCTTCATTGGCTATTCCGTATTTAATATTTTTTATTGTGACAAATGTCCACTTTAGTGTGATCCTAAGATGGAAAGTGTGTTCATTAAATGTATAACACCATTAGAAAATGCTGCCACTGGAGTTTTGCCTCTTGTTTGGAAGAACGACAAAGATTCAAGTTGATTATTTATGGAAAAAGATGAAAAGGGGATCCCAGGATAGATGGAATGGCAACAAACAGAAGTCTTTTTCGCTGGGAAAAATAAAGAATCTGATGCATAATAACATGAATTGCAAAAGTCAGAAGTATATCTTACATGATGAACATCAATAACATCCAAAAACTTCTCAAATGCTTGAATCCATTCACTGTAATTCCATGCACGAGGAATATCAACAGAAATGACGCGATAGCCCTGAAAACAGTATGAAAAACAATTCCATTATCAGTTCACGTTGAAACTAACAGTATGATTTGGAAAAAGACAAGAAATGAATAACTATTACAATTATAATAACTTCATCTTTTCATGAAAAAGAATTGCTACCAAAGGAAGAAATATGACGGTCTAAAATGGCAGACAGTGATACACAATAACTAATTCACTCGATCCAGATTGAAACATATGTCCACATTACAGTTTGTGGTCAGATTACAAATATCTTCATTGACGACATTATAGCGCACAAGTTCAAGATAATTTTGATAGATGGCACTATTCCGTACAAGCTTGAGTTAGCAGCTTGAGGTGAATGGACACCAAACGACTTGATCTAGGAAGAAGAATCATGTCGAAGGAGAGAAATCTAAAATGGCCGAAAGAAGGACAACTTTTTCATTTAATCCAGCAGAAAATGAATATGGTGGGATCTGATGGATCTTAAACATGCATTCATTGGCATTGTATTGGTAATAAAATTTGACAAGAAATTACAGAAACCTTGGTTAATGGCTTTATCTGGTAGAGCATAGCAGCATGATGTGAGAGAAAACAAACATGAATTACTTTAACCATTTCTTGTAATTTTCCGAGGGATATGGGTGGAATATATTAACAAATGGTCAAAGGTAGCAATTTCATACACAAACACAACTCTGTATCACATTCATGAGTCAAATGCAGATCCGGCCTGATACACCCCTGATTGAATGAGGTAGAAACTCTAGTCAACCACATTCAAGACAAATATATGAAAGTATTAAACTATAAAGTACCACGTTATAGCATGGAGAATGACCGGCAACCTCATAAGTGATCATAGATATAACATGTACAGACAGCTGTATCTCCTGAATATGCTGTTTTAAGTTTTCACAAAGAAGAAAGACTTGTGATAAAGGGCTAGGATAAACCAAACCAAACCAAACCAAACATGCCCAGTAAATCCAGCCCTAAATCAGGGTCTGAGGAGGGTGAGATATACGCAGTCATACCCTTACCTCAAAATAGTTAAAGAGACCGTTTCCGTGGAGACCCCCAGCTCGAGAGAGAAAATAAATAACAAAATAAATAAATAATAAAAATAAATAAATAAATATAAATACATTAAAAACTAGATTATTAATAATAATAAAAAGATAAATAAAAGTAAAGAATAAATGCAAAGATGCATACTTACATAAATGTATAAACACATAAATAAATACTTGAATAAATAAACACAATATCTATATGTTTAAACCACTAACTAACTAAATAAATATCACTTATCCCTACAATCTATCCTATCTATCCTCATCTGTCCACAGTTCGATATACATATGTCAGTCCTATATGATAAAGGGATAGGATGTTATCATCATTCCATTATTTGTTTTATAATATAGAGTCCGACACAAATGAACTGTTCTATGATTTACATACTGCAATACCATGTAGAGTATGAGTCCTGGCATAGATTAACCAAGTAAAGGCCGTATAAAGTAGCAAATATGTGCTGAAGCATTAATTATCAATATAGTCGTGTTGAAACAAGTCAACACCTGAGATTAAAAATACAGGCCCAAACTATTCACTATGAGGAGATTATATTATTTACTTAGTAACATGAAGCATATACACAGGTATCCGAGACTTAGATTAGGAAAAGAGACGTATGTTCCTTTTATCCTTCGCACTCTCGGTCAAAAAGCAAATTTGTATTAGTTGTTTTTAATACCCATCTAATGGGCTCATTGGAATGTCCTTCAAGGTCAGCATTATTTACCCGTAGATATAGAAATAAAACTATGCCGTGTTTAAATTGGAATCAACATTATTTCAATAGTTGTTTATCTTAAAATCTTGATGTTAAACCAACATCCAGAAAACCCAAAACTGAGAATATAGAACATAGATAAATAAAATATAAGTCAAACTGTCAGAGAAATAGGACCTAGAAAGGATGAGGTGCACCAAAAAATTATAATCAATACATAAAAATAATAAACCACGCTACCTTTGTGGATAATGCCATAATTTGTTTGTAGTACACATCTGCAGTTCCGGTAATCCCAGGAAGGCATATTAGTGGGGGAACCACTTTGGGGCCAAAATCATAATACCTCCAGTGCTTTGATCCGATCTACAGTAAATTATGGAAATCCGGTATCCAATTCTTATTATCTCATGCATCATATGGCCATAATTTCAGATGCAAACTCAAATAGCTAAAAAGAATTGAAAAAGGTAAGAAAAGGAAGATAATATGAAGAAGAATTTCCGTGGAATGTTTATATTTGTTTAAAATAGATATATTAGGCAAGTCTCTGAATAAGGACACCTCAAACTTGACATAGAAATTTTCTAAGAATGAGAAGCTCTATATCACTGATAATCTAGAAGCGAAGCCTGTTGGTGCCTTTGGTCCAGAGCTTCATAAATCCTGTATGGAAATTAATTAACCACAAAACGGAATATGGTTCTTGATGCGTCATAGAATTTTAGTGGTGCATTTGATCATTTGGTGCACATAGAAATTCCCTCTGCTTTTCATCTTCATAATCATTTTCAACGTTTCGATCCAATGATTAACATAAGATCTTGAACATTTTAATAGGTTTTGGCCTAGGGGATTCACACATCCCTAACCACTAGGCCAAGGACCACTTGATCACCTTAGCAAGCTGTTATCATTACGTTTCCTCCCAGAACCTTGTTGATCTGGTACAACTTCAATGAGCTCAACCAAAAGTCTGCCTTCCCAGTCAACTATCAGTCTCTTATTCCATTCGAAGTTGATATGAAATTGTCGGCAGAATCCAGTTGGAACATAAGGATAAAGAAGCCAGATTGTCCATAAAAGAGAAGATTGTAAAAAAGGTAGTGACTTTTAGGGATCAACTACCAGAATTTGATTAGAAAGCTGAAAAGAGGGCACACCGAGTTCCTCGATGACCCAAAGAGCAAAACCTCATAATTGAAACTGCCAAAACCAGAAGGGGGTTGAGGAATTTTATTCAAAAGAAGGGCAAAAGGCACAGCTTACAGGAATCTTGTGAAGAGGTACATGAGACTTGAAATTGACATAATCCCCTGGCGCCGAAAATACGCCTTTCATTGCTGATATTAAGGCAGGCTGCGGCTGCTATACGCACGTGCAATTTGTAAGTTTACTTGAATCGTCGAGGCAGATCGTCAGAGCCTTAGCATTGCTCCTGTAATTTCCAGATAGCAATTTCTGATTTGAACTTTTGCCCAGAAATTTGGGAATGTCCTGATTGCCGTGAGGAGTTTATCTCTGGTGATTTGACGAACGGCGGGACGGAGAAGAAAGCAAAGAAAAACACACCATGTGAGGGAGGGACTGGGACTTCTCGTTCGCTTGGTTTTGATAAGTCAAGCCCTGTCAAAAAAATGTAAAACCCAATTCATTGGTTTGGTTCTTAACAAGGGAAAGGGAAAAAAAATCCGATTTCCATTTTTAAGGGGATAATGGTAGAGGTGTGCAAATGGAACTCAGAATTCAGAATTTTCGAATTCTGAAATTTTTCGAATTTTGAATTTCGATCCAAAATTTTGAATTCGGAATTAGGATTGGATCGGAATATGATTTCAGTTCCGAATTATATTTCGGATCGGAACGGAAATAGGGATGAATTTCCGAATTTTCGAAATATTTTGAATTTTCGAATTTTTTTCGAATTTTCGTAACATTTTTTTACAGCTTTTTGAAATATTTTTGAATTTCATTTTTTTTTAAATTTTTTTATTATTGTTCGGAAATTCAGATTTCTGAATTTCTGAACCGATTTCCGATTTTCGAATTCCGAATTCCGAAAAAAATTACGGGTCGGATCGGAAATCAGATTTCATTTCCGAAATAATTTCGGATCGGAACGAAAACTGCCATTTCAAAATTCCGAATTTCGAATTCCGAATGAACACCTATAGATAATGGTGTCAAACATTGATGGGAAACTAATCCATAGAATCTTTATAAATCGCTCCCTAGTCCCTTGTGGCTTGTGCAAAGCTCAGTTCAAATCATCGGGTACAGTCAAGATTCAAAAAAAGGAGGTTAAATTAAATGATTTTTTTCTTAATTTGTTGAAAGGCTCCAAAATGAAGGGGGAGAGGGATATCTAGGAGGATGTGGGGGAGTAAATTCGATTAGACTTAGCAGAAATGAACCTATTTGTGGTTTGTCGAAGTTTAATAGGACGAGTTGGATACCCCAAATTACGGTTAGAGATATATAGGTTTATGAGTGTCGAACTTGATCGTGAGAGAGTTGTGGCAGTTAGGGTAAACTAGAGAGTCGGTTTTCACTACATTTATTTATCTATTTATTTGTTTTTGTATTTATTTATTTTATTAGTACCTATATTTATTAAATGCATTTATTTTTCTTTCTTTTTTCAGTTTTTCTTTCCTTCTTTTAAGACTCTTTGAGTTTGGGGTCTCTACGAAAATATTCACTTTATCTCTTTTGGCATAGGGGTATAACTGCGTATATCTTACCATCCACAGACCCTGCCTGCATGCGACATTTACTGGATATGTTTGGTTTGATTAGATTTTTATATATATAATTTATTTATTTTTTCTATAGATAAAAATATACATGTAAATAAAATAAGAACCTAGGGGGCCAATGGCCCCTCTATGCGCCCCTCCCTCGGCTTTTATGACTAAACCACCCCTTGGGTTTATTGCTGATTTCCATTTCTTAGTGGATTAATTTAATTTTTTACTATCGAGGGGTGAAAGTGAAATTTTTATAATAGTATTTCCAAAGGATTGTCATTCAATTGGATAACCATACTACTATTAGAGATGGACATTTCTGACCAGGAATTGGCCGACCACCAATTTTCGGACTGGAATTTTTCGATGGTTCGGTCGGCCAACCTTCGGAAGCCATGACAGGAGATTACACGGTTCAGTCATGATTGACCATTTCTAATTTTGACAACCAACAATTTTAAAAAAAAAATCAAAAAAATTAAGTTGTTCCTACAGTTTTTGGCGTTTCAACTGCTTGAAAACCGGTAGGGAAACTATTTTTGAAAAAAAATTATACCAAAAATCGTCCTAAAACAACGAGAACTAAAATCGACAACCGAACCGCAAACCGTAGAAAATTGGACCGGGACAAAATTGGGCAGAGAATGTTAGGAATGCCAACCGCCAACCTGATTTTTCCAGCGATTCGGTTGGTGGAAACCGAACCGTCCATGTCTACTACTACTGTTGAACACCATACTACTTCCACCCTTTCACAGACTCCAGCAGCAAAATTTGACTTGGTGGCCCCCACAAGAAGTCTTTCAAACACTGGCAAGGCGGTTACACTGCAAAACGCTTCAACAAACATCATCACAAAATCAGAATATCCTACAACAAAGCTTGAACAACACTCTGAACCAGTTGAAATGGCGGTACCTGCAATGAATTATGAAGAACTTCAGAACAATGAATCAGGTCAGCATTCTTCAAACAATCCAACATCGTCTAGTTCCACCTAGAACCATCTAAAAACTACTTTGTAGATCTATACAAACACATTTGTGTAATGTAAAACGCAAGCTCTTGAAAATTATTTCCAATGAAAGATTTGTTTCTTATACCTTCAGAATGAATGTTCACGCTATCCGCTTAACATGTTCATGGTATCAGAGTCATTCCCAAGGCGTTACAGCTCGTGGTTGATTCTGGATTCACTTATCCCTTTCATCATCTGAAAAACAATCTCTATTTCCATTTTATTCTTCCAGCAACTCTCTGCTACATCTCTTCTCCTTCCTATCTCTCGATTTCCTTGTTCTTTTTCCATCTCTCTCTCTCTCTGAATCCCCTCACGCTCCTCCTCTATACACTACTCAAACCAGCTTTTCTTTTTGCTACAGATTATTCTCATGGCTCAAACCAACCCCAACATGACATGAACTTATGCTGAATTTTCTTATCTCATGACAATGAAACTTTGTTCCACCAACTATCTTTATTGGATGAATCAAGTTTAAGTGTTGGTGCAGAATCATCAACTTTTCAGCTATGTTGATGGTTCAATCAAAGCACCACCATAACAAGATCCTACTAATAACACCAAGGAGAATTCAGAATATCTTAGTTGGAAGTCTGTGGACAGTAAGCTTTTCTCTCTGTTGATTTCTTCACTAACAAATGAAACTCACAATTTGATCATTGGAAAGAAAACGGCCCGCAATGTCTGGGCCGCTCTTGAAGAAGAATACAACCACTTTGGTCCATCACATGAATTTAGCCTCTTAGAAGAATTACAGAACCTGCAGCGAGGCCAACTCTCCATCAGAGAATACTCACGGCAGTTTCTCTCCTTATGCGAGCGTCTTTCAACACTTGGATGGCCAATCTCATAATTTGATCAAAGCCATTGGTCTCTCCGCGGACTGGGATCGGATTTTGCCTCCTTCATAGCTTCACAACTCTTCCATGACTCGGTTTCAAACATTCATGACCTCATATCAAGAGCAGAAAACTTCTTGGCACTATATCGATGCACCACCTCTGAGCTCACCCCACCTGCACTAGCCTTTGTTGCCTCCCATTCAATCTCATACACTGCCCCTAATCCAGACTCTCCAAACACTTCTTCCTCACAAATGCCCCCTCCATATCAACTATAAAAATCAGAGACACCTACCCAATTTCTTTGCCTCCTACCCAACTGCCTTCATATTCTCCGACTAATCCACCCTCTTTCAATAGCAACCTTACTCCCAACTCATCTCAGTCTCGAGGACGAGGTCACGGATGTGGATTCAACCCATGGTGCCAAATTTGTGGTGAGTATAGCCACTCTGTAGACAATTTTCCTTCACAATACTCCACTCTGAAATTTCGCAGTAATCTCACCCAGAGACCGCTGCAGCCACATCTGACTGCTATTGTTCCAATGGAATTTGGATAGAATTTGGTTCTGTTGTCGATTTTAGGATTTGGGCACGGTTTTCTTCCTTCGAATCTAAGTGGACCGTTGAATGGCGTGATCAGTCATTCTATCAGCCCACCGTTCACGGCTTTGATTGCAAGAAATTATCTGGTGGCCCAAATTGCAAATTATGGCATCTTCATGGGCCAAATTACCCCCACAACCCAATTATTATGGACTGACTGATATTAGAATGATCAGTCCAAATCTCCTACAGACCCATCCAACAACACACACTTCTCCTGGGCCCACGACAACTTTGCCTTTTGGGCCACTTGGATCGTCTTACCCTTGGTTTGTCGGATCTCCACTTAATGGATCTCCTCCTATAGGAAGTTTTTCCGGACCACCTCTAAATCCATCCGGACAACCTAGTCTGCTTGGTCCTCCTCCGACCCCGATATCAGCTTCAGCTAATTTATCTGGGACATTTGTATCCGACTAGTACATGGACTATGGTGCTTCGAGCCACATGATAAACTCTCCAGCTACACTTGATTATTCAACCCCCTACACAGGGAATGCCTGCATTATTATAGCTAATGGAACTACTCTACAAATTACCCATATTGGAACACTTCCATCTACATTACCTCTTCTTGATGTTTTAGTAGTTCCTGCCCTTACGAAAAACCTTTTGGCAATTAATAAACTTACAACTGATTTTTTTTTCTTGCTATAACATTTCTTGATAACTGTTTTGTGGTTCAGAACCGTCACATAGGGCAGGTGATGACAACCGGCCGATGTGATGGAGGCCTATTCGTGCTCGAACACGGTCTACCAACTTTTGTTGCTTCTCTTTCGGTCAGTAAACTTTGCAGTTCTTTTTATTTATGGCATGCTCGATTAGGATATGTCTCATATATTATTGTAACTTCACTGAACAAACAAGGACATATTTTGGTTAGTTCTATACCCCAATCACCTTACATTTGTGCTTCCTGCAAGATGGCCAAAAGTTATCGTTTTCCATTTGTACCAAATGAAAAACGAGCCTTGAAGCCACTTGACTTAATTCACTTTGATCTTTGAGTACATGCTCTCGTTACGTCATTGCATGGATGTTGTTATCATGTGATCTTTATTGACGATTTCTCACATTTTACTTGGCTCTACCCATTAAAACAAAAATTTGATTTCTTTGATACATTCTGTCATTTTCATACTTTTTCTGTGAAACAATATTCTGCAAAAATAAAAAAAATTCAAAGTGATAATAGTACTGAGTTTACTGATCATCATCTTAAAAATTATTTTCTTCAATATGGTATTCATCACTTGCTTTCATGTCCTTATACACCCGCACAAAATGGTTGAGTTGAACGGAAACATCGTCATATAACTGAAATGGGTCTTACACTACTTTTTCATTCTCACACTCCCTTGCACTATTGGTTTGATGCGTTCGGCAATGATGCATACAACATCAACCGATTGC
Organism: Pinguicula moranensis; assembly: GCA_028565015.1. Classification (NCBI taxonomy): domain Eukaryota; kingdom Viridiplantae; phylum Streptophyta; class Magnoliopsida; order Lamiales; family Lentibulariaceae; genus Pinguicula; species Pinguicula moranensis. The sequence continues at coordinate 16,964 of JAOWBN010174182.1, forward strand.
CATCACCTCTCCTATCAGGCAAATCCCAATATGAGTTAATTTATGGCTCTTCACCTCAATATGACCGCTTTCATCCTTTTGGTTGTCGAGTCTTCTCTGTCTTTGTGATTATGCATCTACCAAGTTCTTACCCCATAACTTATCATGTGTTTTTTTTGGCTATAGTGTCTCTCACATAGATTTTCGCTGCCTTGACCTCTCCATTCTCGGCTTTATATCACCAGACATGCTCGATTTGATGAAACTTGTTTTCCATTTTAAAGTATTACACCACCTGCATCTTTAGCAGCTCTCGATGTCTCTCTATTCCTTGAACCACATGAAGATTATTCACTAGAAGACTCTTCTCATGATCTATCTTCATCATCACCCCTGCCACCATCATCTAGAACCAATCCTTGTTCACTTTGTCCTCTCACCATCGAGTCTTCAAACATATTCCCCACTTCCTCCTTATTCCTTGAAATTCTATCCTCCACACCTTCTTCTGAAAATGCAAACTTCGACTCTCCTCCTCTTCCAATCTCCACCACTATAGTAAACTCGCATCCCATGATCACCCGTGCCAAGGCTGGCATATTTCGACCATGGTTTATTGCAAATAATTGTGACTTAGGTTCTTCAGGATTGCTTATCGCTCTTTTGGCTTCCATTGAACCTCGCGGATTCAGATCGGTTGCCAAAAAATCCTACTTGGATAGTTGGCATGGGCGAAGAGATTGCAGTCTTACATCAAAATCATACATGTGATCTTGTGCCTCGACCTCCAAATGCTAACATTGTCAGCTCAAAATGTGTGTTTCACACCAAGTATCATCCTAATGGCTCCGATGAAAAACTAAAAGCAAGACTAGTTGCTCAAGGCTTCACGCATGTACCAGGACTTGACTACTTTAACACTTCCAGTCTTGTTATTAAAGCTACAAATGTTAGCATTGTTCTATCAATTACTGTATCTCATGATTGGCCACTTAGACAATTGGATGTTAAAAATGCTGAGACAGTCTACATGGAGCAGCCCCCAGGATATATCAATCAATTTTGGGTCCGTTTGGTATCAGGTCAGCAATTATTCCTAGGTTATCCTCGGCGCGGATATCCGAGGAATAACGGTTTCAGCCATCCGTTTGGTAACTAGTTAGCCGGATGTAGAAACTATTCCTGTCAGGCGTTTGGTAGCCATTTTCTAGCATCGG
>JAOWBN010174193.1:0-11042 GCA_028565015.1 Pinguicula moranensis
AGAAGAAGTAGAAGAAGCTGCGCGCAAAACAGGGCCTAAGTTAACTAACATAACAAGCATGAAGATGGAAGAGAAAACCTATTGGATAAATGGAAAAATATATAGCGTAAGATAAATGTGCGCAAGACACTATAAGACAGAACTCTTTTCACCATTATATCCTCGTGTTAAACACTGGTACAGAAATTAACACAGGGATATAATTGTCTATTTTGTGTTGTCTTGCACTATATCATTTCTCGAATAAATGCTATAGCGCACGAACTCCGTGCCACACGAACGGATGAATATTAAGGAAATTATCATTTCGTGCGCATTTCTCAACCTATTGTGATTTTTTTCATTTTGAAAAATTGCTTATTTCGTTTTGTTGGTACTTAGTGGGAGGCACGTTGTGTGGACAACGACAATACGACATGCTTCACTTGTAAAATTAAATAATAAAATGGTTCTGGTTCTTACTAATAAAATTGTAAACGGAATCAAGAATAAATATATCATAGTCAACCGTACCACACGATCCAACAGGCAAATTACGAATTTCCTGCCGGAATCAATGGCGAGATATCAAGATAAATAACGCGGATTTATAGAGATGGATTTAAGTCATGAGTTGACTCAATTGGCTTCATTTGGTCTGTACTGGGGTTTCCTTGGGAGTTTACAGAGGAGATAAGCAGGGCATAAAACAAGAATTTTAAAATTCTTATTAACCTATCTATCTATCTATTATTAATAATAAAAATTATAAATTTGCCCCTATGAAAGTATGTATCTTACCCCAATCCAATCCCTCCATCCTACCACCTCAAATTTGTCTATCAGCAAGCAAGTGCAAGTCTCTCAAATTAGACCAACCTTGAGAGAGTACTTACTAGGGTGGCCAAACATTTTCGGGATTTTTCGAAAACCCAAAAATTGTCCTGTTTCGTTATTTGAAATCCCAAAAATTGCGAGAATTCAGGACGGGAACAAAATTAAAATTCTGGTTGTTTTTTTTTTTTCAGGACGGATCCAGATATGACATTACCCAACAAAATTCTCATTTTTAGGTATAGGATTCAAAATATGCAGGAATTTCCAACCCCCAACCATTGTCATTATCGAATTCCCAAAAATTGCAAAAAATTGAGTATTCGAAACAGGAATACGACCAAAAATCTGGTCCCTTTTTTTTAGGACAATTTCAAGCATCACCAATATCCAAATCAATTATCCGCAAAAGTCGTAATGTAGACAGCCCAAACCTTGTGTTTGAACTAACTGTAGTATGGGCATGGATTTGCACGAAAATGAATTTCCATTTTTAGGGTTCCATTGAAGGGCCACAAGTCATGAATCATCAATTCAGAAATTATAGAACAGATGAGTGTTGACCATACCTTGCAGATTTTGTAAGTGCAATAGCGGAATCACCAAAAAAGGCACGTGGGATGTTCCCAACCACCTTGGTGTTCGCCCTAACTCAGCCCTATAGAAGAAAGAATGAATAGGAAAGGTAGATCACTTATACCTATATGTCTTCGCACGGTACAATTTTTTGTTGGTTAGTTCGAATCTTACTACCAACAATCGAACCCTGGCCCTGAACTGGGGAACTAAACTAGTCAACAACAATCTATCTTAAGATGATCTGTAAATCCAAAACAAGTTTACCCTGACTCTGTACTGGGAAAGGTTAGTATCTGGGAACATATTGTTGTCGTCTGCATGGCATTTCTAAGATACTAATGCTGTTCTTAAACCTGCATTTTCAGACATTCACTAGTCTCTCGATCCTTGCTACTGGAGATTAAAGCTGGCATTCCCCATCAGACAAAGGAAGAGAGGACCCAATAATTGTACGTGATTCAGGACAGTTTCAATGCTAGTAGTACTATTCCTAATGGGGGACACCAACAGCAGTTGGGGGACCTGGTGTGGACCTTCACCTTTGCTGCAACATCTTACAATGGATTTAAAAGGCAGTTATTTCAGTACGGGAATGCATTTATGGATTGCAAAATAATCAGTGTCCCTTTCATATCGTCTTGCCTATCATCACACTGAATGAATCAACAACTTTAGTTAACAGGCAATGAACTTCAAGATCTTTGCAGCTTAGTAGTCAGTTAAAACAAGCTGCGATAGGGTACAGATCAAAATGCTGTGGATCACCATCTAAGCTGACTTACAAGCACCAACTCTGTCTCGGGGAATCAGGCGCAGTTCAGAGCCATGTTTAAGAAACACATTTCCTGCACTCTGCTGGGGATTGATTCCAACTCCATCGTTTGTGATGATGGCACTAGTTTGTGGGGGCACTTTGAATTCTTCCGCAGCGAATTTCAGAACTGCAGTGAAGGGCGCCGCCTCGGGCACGCTAAATACTTTGAAAGGAAGTTTAGGATCGGAGGTAAGAGTGACTTTAAAAGACACCTTTCCGCCACCGCCACCGCCGCCTGCGCCACTGCTCGCCATTCTTCTTTACTAATTAGTTTTTTCTTTTATTTATTTCCGTAGATTTAATAATTTCGGATCCCTATAATAATCTTTTAAATCTCTCTAAGAGTTCAACGTTTCCTATCCATTTATCCTCCAAAATTTGATTGTTTCCCTATTTCCTATTCTCAACCATGTGTTTTCTTGGAACCACTCCCCTCCCAAAACTTTCTGTAGGTCAGCCCATCCCTTTTGATTGTTGTTGCATTCTTCTCCTTCAAATCCCTATGTTATTTATCCATGTACCATTTTTCTAAGCTCTCGCAACCCTCTACTAGCATTGCTCCTTCCTTTCCGTATTTATATCTTATAATTTTCCACAACTCTCATTTCCCCTGTTTAACTGTTGACCCCCAAACCCTTCCTTTTATGCTGGGAGGCAGATTTTGTCCCATTTTATCCAACTGATTTTTTTGTGGTCTAGTGTTCCCCATAAGAATTGCCTCTAAATTTTTTGTAATTGTAGTATGATGGTTCTAGGGGCTATAAAACATCTGAAGTAATAAGATGGCAAGGCTGAAAGAATCGAGTTAATAAACACAATTTTCCCTTCTAAAGATAGGCTTGTATTTTTCCATGATCTCAACTTCTTATGAAATTGTCTACTACAGTGTCCACTTTCCATGGATTTGCTCCCACAAGTAATCTAAGGTAGGATAATGGTATTTTCAACGTTTGACAATTTAGATAAGCAGCCATATCTTCTATGATATATTCTGATACATTATTCCCCATCAGTATGCCAATTCCATTTCGTGGCAGATTTTCTCGGACCATCCTACCATCCATGTTCTACACATGGAAAGGATTCACTAATCTCACAACTCACAACGACCTAGTATATTACCAACTAAGTTGGTGTCTGGAGGGTCAGATGTACGAGGTCTTACCTTTATAATTATACAAAGAGGCCGTTTCCGTTTCGACCCAATATGAATTGCGTCAAATGTATCGAATTTCAGCAACTTCACTAAATAGAAGCACTGGATTTTAATAGAACCATTTTGCTCTAATCCATTATTAGCACAAAGCTAAAAGAATTATCAATAATGACTCTTCCAACTCCATTTGCAGTGGACCCTGGAAAGGATTCACTAATCCAATCCAATAAACTTGTGCCCGCGCAGGTGATTGTGCAACAACCCCATCTCCAGATCTGTCCTAATCCAATTCAATTTGGAGGAAGTTTTGACAATTCAGATGATAATTTGGGAGTGGATGAAGGCTAAAATGCATTCACATATTTTTGTATATTCCGTTCTCAAATCGATTGTGAGCTTACTCGAATGTAAATAATTTATGTTGAGTAAGCAAAGCACGGGATGTAAACTTTATAAATATCTTTCGTTTTTGGTTTTGTAAAAATTTGGCTTAACAAAAAAAAATCTAAATTAAGCAGAAAATTTTGGTTACCATGTTTAAGTAATGGGGTCAACTAAATAATTGTTCTAGATCCAACTTCTTATATTCTTAAAATATGCTTAGTCAACTAAAGGGGTCAAATCATATTTAGTAAGACGATTGAGTTTACCCCAAAGGTCATAAAAAATTTCCTTTTTTTATGTGACTTTAAGACCAAATCGAATTCTTATTTTATTTTTATAGGGACATCCAATGTCTAATGATATATAGCTTCAAAACATTTGATTGTCTTTTGACTTCCAATTAACATACAAAAGCTTTTTGCACTAAAAATTATTCAACCACGTCCAAGCTGACCTTGAATGTAGGCTTGTATTTTAATTAGCTAGTCATGATTGTGTTAGTATTTCTCCATGCCAAAATGACGCCCAGAATAACGATTATTCTAAGAGTTAATTTCACCATATGATTTACAAAGAATAATGGAAAAATGCCCAAAAATAGAGAAAAGAGTATAAGATTTCAATAATATTTAATAATAATTTAATTTCGAAAACTAAGTTCACAACCAAAATTTTATAGCCAAAATTCGAAAATATCCAAATTTTGCCAAAATTAGCAAAATCTCAAAAGTCACTCTAAATCAAAATACAAAATAAGCTAAACAATTTGATTGGCCTAAATCTAGTTTAAATGGCATTCCTAATTGATGTATGATTTATTACCAAACATAGCAAAACTTAACTAAAATTAGTGATTCATAAAGGAAAACTGCAAAAATTGAGATTGAAAATCAAGGTACATTCTAAACATGCCCTAATTATGAAAATATCACCATTATTTTCCATTTTTACGTTGATCTACCACCTCGTAGTATTTCAGTGTCATCAAGGTAGTATATGACAACTTAACATCATCGTCTCGGATTCTCTTGCAATCGCAAAACTATCGATTATTGTAGGTGGGTATGAGGTTTGCTAAAAGTTTGTAAATAATCTTTGGCCTTGAGGAACAAACATATCGATAATTACGTGTAAAACGTTATTAGGATGAAAGTGCAAAAAAAAAAAAAATCTTACCCCGCAGAACAAGGTTCACTCAAAGAGCATTAACGACATATTCTATGAAGCAGGAAAGCCCAATTAAATTGCCTTCTTAGGTTCTCTTCCGCTGATGGTCATTAAATAAAAAATGCCCACGTTGACTTAAAACTGAACTGCAAGTCAAATTAGATGCAAAAGCTTTGCATAAAATAAACTTGGTCAAATCAAGAGAGGATTTTTTTGACTGAGATATAAAAGTCTAATTGCCCTAATCAGTTTATATGGGTTATTAATAATGAATTACTTCAAATGTATAGGATGCTCTTTTGGGATGTATTAACCCCTTTTTTTGCCTCATTTCTCTCAACACAATAATCATAAGGTAGATTGTCAACATTAAAAGAGAATAAACTCCTCTATAATTTCACCATCAATCATGGAATTTGGATTTTCTAGAATCAAATGAAAGATCTCTAAGACAACAAAATGATTCTATTCAACACCCCCCACCCCCACCCCCTATATATGTATACATAATGTTCATACCAAGCCATTAAAATCGACTAGTTTTCAAGAAAAAGCTAAGGTTTTCAGAACACTGGCTTGCATTCTACTCTCCCATTCTTCTTTGACACATAATGCGGCCATTGTTGTGGACTATTTGTGCTTTTCTTGCGCTTATCTCCGCATGCAATGCTCACATCATTAGACCAAGAATAGGTAGATATGTTAATGCGAATTATCTGGGAATTATCGTCGATCCAAAGGGTGCCGGAAACTTCACTACAATTCAAGCAGCCATCGACGCAGTACCATCAAACAACAACAGATGGATACTTATATACATTAGAGAAGGAGAATACAGGTTAATCTGATACTCCTATTTTTTCTTTATCTCTACTGTTTTCTTCTTCTATTATTAACCCTTTTTTTCTTCGTGTTCTGACTCAGAGAACAAGTTACAATCCCTTCTGATAAGCCTTTCATTTACCTCAAAGGGGCAGCAAAACGCAAGACCGTAGTAGTTTGGAATGATAATGATTCAATTGCATCAAGCGCTACTTTTACTTCTGCTGCGGACCACATCATTGCAAAATGCATCACCTTTGTCGTATGAAAATTAGAACCATGTGAAAGATTAAATTGGATAGTCGCTATTGTTTTTGTCACTCACGCGTTGGGAATATTGCATGATGTTGTGCAGAATTCTTACAACTATCCCGTTGGTCTGTCACGTAACCCGATAACACCGGCCGTGGCGGCGATGGTCCTCGGAGACCAGACGCTGTTCTACCGATGTGGATTCATTGGATTTCAAGATACATTGTGGGATGTACAAGGAAGACATTATTACAAGCAGTGTACGATTCAAGGGTTTGTTGATTTCATCTTCGGTCAAGGGCAATCCTTTTTCGAGGTTTGTATTTTAAAAATTATATTTTATATTTATATTTTGTACTTCAAGTTTGTAACAAAAAGAAAGAGAGAAAACTTCACATTACAACGTTATAGTCAGTCTCTAAATGCAAAATTACTAATTTTCTCAAATAGATAGTAATCATGGCTACATACCTAAAACAGAGAGGTATGGAAAGTACAATGGTATGCCTTATTTTGGTTGATATGAGGGGCTAGAAACCAGATTCATTTTACTGCTTATGTTATTAGCCCGGATGATACATTGAACAGAGCACAAGATATGAGTTGGAAATGGTTGAAATCAAAAGTTATTCTGCCAAATTTTTGTTATTCGGTATACGATTGAATGACATAGTCAATCACCGGCCTCAAGAGCTGTAATTAATTTTTGTCGAGACAGGAGATGTTATGTAAAACTAAGAACAATTCTAATTTAAATCCATTAATAAATTTTGCTTAACCAAAAACAAAAAAGATAGGAATCATCAAATGCAATTTTTTGCCCCCGAGAAATATGTGTTTTGCCTCTTTGGAATAAAAAAACCTTGGTTCGTCTGGGACAATTATTCTACAAGTTCGACATTATTTATTTTTTGGTTTTTACAATGTTTGTTCTAGGGTTTCAATTCTTCAAACGTGTAGTGTATCTCATAAACTTTAATTTCCCCTAAGTATTTACTGATTGATTTATATCCTCCAGAGATGCACGCTATCTGTGGTAGGTGGACCATTTCCTGCATACCGCGGTTACATCACAGCTCAGGGAAGAACAAGCGGCGATGGACCAGACGGATTCGTATTCAAAGACTGCAACATAGTTGGCACCGGAAAGGTATACTTGGGTAGGCCATGGAGAGACTACGCAAGAGTTATATTCTACAGGACTACAATGTCTGATGTAATCTATGCTCCGGGATGGGACTCAACGTACCACGAAGGCTACGAGTACGTATCGTATCAAGAAATTCATCAATCCTATTAATTTTAAAATTTTAAATAATCGATTTATTTTTTTGCGTGATGCAATTATCAGGGGAAGGCTGACCTTCGTCGAGAAAGAATGTCAGGGTTTAGGGGCCGACTTGTCCGGTAGAGTGCCATGGACAAACCGGTTACCGAATTGGCGTCCCTTGACAAGCATTGATTTCGTTGATGAAGGTGAAGGTTGGGTAACAAGATATTGCAGCTTATCAGTTTGTGACGCCAGTTGAAATGATCCTTCTCTTTTAGTACTAAGTATGGGGCATTGGTTATGTCATGAACACTATCAAAGGTCGCACTAATGTGTGCTGAGCTAGATTATGCCTCCTTCTTACAAATAAAACATTGATAAGTTTTGGGCGATGTGATGTGAGGGTGGATAAATCCTCTTTCCAATGTCCAATCTAATTTTTTTTTAAGGATAATCATGATGTTCCAATGTTTTTATGTCCAAACTAATTCAAGGAAAATTCGTTTTTTTAGTTTAATAAAAAAAAAAGATGATTTATTTATTAAATTACTATATGAATTAATACTTAATTTCTTGTACATCAAATTCGATTTACATAAAATTCTTCAATAGTTCAAAAATGTTGTATGGATATTATATACATGTGCAGAATTTCTGAGTTATATACATATATACATTTTAAATAAAAAGATGATTTATTCATAAAACAACGTTCTTAAGGTGAACGTCAAACCTTATACAAAGTAACTAAGATCTCATATGATCGTTCTAGTGCAATATGTCTAACCATTCCTGCCTGTCTTACATTGTTACTTCTTCATTTGATCCCCACAATGGAGATTGCGCAGTGGAATTCATAGCTTAAAATTTCATGAGATCTAGTCTCCATGATAATCTGAAGTACTGTTTGATTTCTCTTTTTGTTAGTTCTATTCAATTCGTGCTTATTTGGGCTTGCTCTTCTGCCACATGTATGGGAGCCTCCATCTTTCTGTCTTCATTCTTCCTTTGTTTTCTTTAGACAGATGTATTCATGGGTTAACCTCTAGTTAATCCAGACAAATCCTTGTTTTGCAAGTGAATCTACTATGTTATTCCCTTCTTGGAACTATGTTACTTCGATGTGTACACCAGTTCCTCCCAATTGTCCCAAAGATACCATTTTCTCAGTCTAATCCATTTGACCAAAATCAATGAGTTTGTTTCTATGATGACGTAGTCCCATCCATTATTTTTACACATCTTTATTCCTTCTAAAATTACTTGCACCTCTGCACTGTCATTGATTCCAATCCCTAAGGGTTTTGCGCACGCTACCATAATTTTTCCTTGTCCATCTCTTTCAATGCCACCTCCGCTTGAAAGCCCGAGGTTACCAAATATGCTACCATCACAGTTGATCTTGATCTTCCTTGCTAGTGGGGGCTACCATGTTATCCGTTCTCTTTTTTCTCTATCCTTGGTTTTGATATGGATATTCAGTTGTTCTAGAATGCGCTTACCCTGTACCTTCCAGAATAAAACTAAGTCAGCATTGTTCACAATTTCAATTGTCAGAAGATGGTCCTTGCTGCCATATTTGGTCTGCTGATTGGCGAGTATCTTCAAAACAATCTTGACATCTTTTAGCCACAAACACCATGTGATAATAGGCATTATTTTCACTAGTATTTCCCTCAGCTTCGCCTTAAGGGTAAACAAGAACCAATGGCACAGTCTCCCTTTCCAGTTCTGCATGGAGTGTTGAGGAATATCCAAGAGATATGACGCTTTGTCCCATATGGCTCTAGCCAGATCACTCCCAAAGAAGACATTTGTAATTAATGAAAGTTATCTTAAAAAATTTAACTATAAACATTATTTCCATAAGTTTTCTATTTTTGCATGGTTTCCCAAACACTGAAAAAGTACAAAATGAGAAGGAGAAGAAGAATCAAAATGAGAAGAAGAAGAAGAATCAAAATGAGAAATGAATTATACATGAAACAAAGCCTAACTATCAAACACCCTCTTTCAGTTGAGGTTCCACCCTATGACGTCCCTCTTTCAGTTGCCATCGACACGGATCAGAAAAGTCTATGTCTTGTACTTTATCTGCTTTCGGTTTCTGTTTTTTGTTTTCCTCTATTTTGGGTTTGTATTTCCCCTTGTAAATACTTATAGCATATATAAAATTTGGCTTACCAAAAAAAAAGCCTAACTATCAAACATTTTGAGGAAAATTAGTCAAATCTTATAAATATTTTGGATGGTGATTAATTAATGGTTTATATAATTTTTCGGGTAAAAATTCAATTTACGTCGCTTGTAAGGCTGGTGACCCATCCACCTTACGATGATAGTCCAAGTACATATTTTTTTATAAGTAGTCCAATTACACATATTGGGGGAAAAAGGACTTGTGATAAGAAATAATTGAAATTGCAAATTTTTGCCAAAAAAAAAAATGAAGACTAACTATCATCCCTTTTGAGAAAAATTAGTTAAATTTTTATTCGGAAAATCTTAAAAATATTTTGGATGGTGAATAATGAAAGGTTTATGCAATTTTTTTGGCAAAAATTACATGGATAGTGGGGGTGGTGACCCCCTAAACCCGACCCATCCACACGGCCCTTTGTTCGTTGCCCCTCACGATGACCTTTATGTTATTCCCAATTCATATATTTGAAAAAAAAATTGATAATAAATATTCAAAATTGCTCTTTTTTGCCAAAAAAAATGAAGACAGCATCAAAGATTTTGAGAAAAATTAGTTAGGTTTTCAAATTTTCGGAAAATCTGAAAATTATCTCGTTTGATGATTAATGAAGGTTTTATATAATTTCTTTGTCACAAATTCAATTTACATGGGTAGTAGGGCTGGGCATTTGGAATTTGAAATTCAAAATTCCGATTTTCAAAATTTTTCAAATTTCGAATTCCGATCAGAAATTCCGACGATTTTGGAATGGATCGGAAATATAGGGTGGATTTCCAAATATCCGAACATTTTTAGAGAAATTCAAATTTTCAAAATGTTTTTTCTAGTTCTCCTAAATATTTTTGAATTTCAAAACTATTTTTTTAAATTTTTATTATTTTTCGAAAATTCTAAATTTCCAAAATCCGAACTAATTTTTGAATTCCGAAATAAAATATTGATCGGTTCAAAAATTATATTCCATTTTTTAAAAATGTTTGGATCAAATCAGAAATTCCCATTTTTGAGTTCCGAATTTCGAATGTCCAGGCCTAATAGGTAGTAGGGGTAGTGAACCCTCGTCCTAGCTCATCAACCCGGTCCCTCCCCGTTGCACATCATGATGGCTTATATGGTATTCCTGACGCACATATTACGAAAAAATGTTAGTGATTATAAATAGTCAAAATTGTACTATTTCGCCAAAAAAAATTTAACACTATAACCCATCTTAGATTTGAGGAAAATTATTTAATTTTCACATTTTTTGAAGATCTGAAAAATAATTTGGATGATTAATGACTCGTTTATATAATTTCTTAGGCAATAATTCAATGTATGTGAGGTGGTAGGGGTGGTGATATTTCTAACACACATTTTGGAAGAAAAAAAAAAGGCTTGTTATTATAAATAGTCAAAATTGCTGATCTTCGAAAAAATTAAAACTCATTACATATTTTGAGCAAAATTAGTCAAAATTTTGGTAATTAAGAATATTTTGGACGATAATTAATGAAAGGTTTATGTTAATATTTTAGGCAAAAATTTAATTTACTTGGTGTAAGGGTGGTAACCCCTTCATCCTGGCCCATCGCCCATTTTG
>JAOWBN010174204.1:0-18158 GCA_028565015.1 Pinguicula moranensis
TAAACGTTTCCTCCAACTTTCATAGTCAACTCAGAGAAAGCAGATATGTTTGCACATATATGTTTGGTGGCTCCGGTGTCTATATACCATGCTTTGGAATTGACATCCACCATGTTGACATCAGAGACCACAGTACAGAGGTCTATATCATATTCATATCTCGTGATGGTATCCACAACGTTGGCCTCACTCTTTTCTTTGCCTTTCTGTTCAGGCAACCTACAGTCAAATGACTTGTGCCCCGTCTTGTTATAGTTGTAACATTTTCCAAGAAACTTTTGTTTCTTTGTAACTCCTCCTTTAGGTTCCATCTTTGTCCCATGCACAGGCTTTTTGTTCTTACCTTTTCCATATTCTACCACATTTGCTCTAGCAGCATTCATGTTGATAGAATCAGATGTCGTTTTGTTGAATCCTTTGTTATCTTCTTCAATGCAAAGTCTAAGGATTAAATCTTCCAATGCCATTTCCTTCCTTTTGAGCTTCAAATAATTTTTAAAGTTCATCCACGTAAGGGTAACTTCTCAATTATTGCTGCTACTTGGAAAGATTAACTAAGGATCATTCATTTTGCCAACATTCCATGAGTGATCAACTGAAATGCTTGGACTTGACTCATAAAAGTCTTTGTGTCCACCATCTTGAAATTCAAGAACTGTGTAGCCAAAAATTTCTTAGCACCAGCATCTTCAGTTTGTACTTGTGGTCAAAAGCGTCCCACAATCCCTTTGATGTCTTTTTTAATCTATATACAGCGTACAAGGCATTAGACAAGCCATTCAGTATGTAATTCCGACAAAAGAATTCAGAATGCTTCCAAGCATCTATTACAGTCAAAGTCTACACATCCAACTCATCCTCTCTGACAGTACGAGGATCCTCTTTCAAGAATCTAGCAAGATTCAACATAGTAAGGTAGAACAACATTTTCTGTTGCCACATCGTACCGGTGTTACCTCAAGTGAAGTTTGATAAAGGAGTTGTGCTGCAAGGGTCCCCATAAATTTTTTCGGTTTCTCATTGTGGCTCATAGGGACAAACGTCACTTGAGGAACTACCGGAACCCTCAGAACCGGTGTTACCACATGACCATTCTTTTCCTGCGAGAGTAAGAACAACATTTCGGGTCTCAACTAGCATAGGTCGCAGCGAAGATGAGATTTCTGGAATTACAGGCGCACCATTTTTGTTTTCAGCCATTTTCTGAAATTCAAGAAACTCAAAAATTAGTAATCTTGAATAAAATCAGAAAATATTAATATGAAATATCACAATATTCTGAATAGATATTCTGAATAATAAACAAAATATTCTGATTAAATATTTTAAATATTAAACAGAATATTTTTAATAACGCATATTCAACTACATTTGCATCATGATCAATGGATAATATAAAAACAAATATGATCAACTTATCATATCTGAATTATCTATGATATATTACCTCTATTTCTGCAAATCAAACTGTTAGTTCCAAATAAACTAAAAATCTGTTTTAAGATTGTTGAACATAATTAATGGAATTAATATTTTTTGCAATAGAGGAAATAAGCAGTATGAAATAAAATTCTGTAAGAATTACATAAACTTCAACCTTTCACCGTTGAATGAAATACAAGAATTTGAAGAACTCTGAGGCCTATGAAACTCACAATTTCCTTAAAATCGATTCGCCCTCTCCAGGGTGCTTTGAGATTCCCGAATGCCTGTCTGCTAGGATACAACGGATACAAGTTGATTTCACAACACTTGTAGCACAACTCTGACAAACTCTAATGATATCTTTCTTCAATCACTAAAAGGACTCACAAAAAATACTCCAAGAGGAGAGAATAAAATCTAGAATCAATTTCATGTGTGTGTTTCATTCAAGAGGGGATACACTATTTATAGAGTTTGTGAATGAGTGTTAGAGATTTTTACACCTCTTCAACTTCTTTAGTATCTCCACTAACTTAAGCTCCGTTTGGTAGCCGTACTCGAGTAATCCAGCTTCGCGGGTTATTCACCGGTTATCTTTTTCTAGCCTTCTGTTTGGTAATGCACTCCTAGAATTAACTATTACTCAACTTTGTTTTTTGGTAAGTAAAGTTGGGAACAGCGGATTGTTCGCAATTAGGGTTAGAATTGGAGCTTTTACGCAAATGCCCCTAAACCAGAGTAGATAATTCAATTTTTCCCAACTCATTTCTCTCTCCACACAGTCAAACTCCACCCTGCTTCTCCCTCAAATCCGATGGAGAACGCCACACCGTGCAGCCGTCTGGTTAGGCTGCCAACCTGATCTGATCTCTGCATGCCCACTCACGAGTATAAGGCATTGTTCCGCCGTGGCAAATTTCCAATTCACAATTCCTCCGGCGCCTTTTCCTCTAGGATTCCGCCTCTCCGTGTGAAATGGCCAACAAGGTTTTCTCTGCTAATGTATGAGTAAACATACAAGGAGGGTTGGCGGTACCCACATAGATGCCACCACCGTCCTCCCCCAAAACCAATTGTGAAGGTTGAGTACAAGGTCGGAGAGGACCCTGCAGATCCCATCATCATCGAGTGCGGTGACACAAACAGCGATGAGGAGGCGATTGAGGAGGCACTCGAGGAAGAGCTTTTGCATGTTGTCCGAGGAGGAGGAGGATCCGTCCTGTATCACTTCTATTATCGTGACCATGAATTTCATATCCGAATACCTTACCTAGGGTTTAGGTTTAATTTTGCAAAGAATATTATGTTTCGCCTAGGATTCAGGGTTAATTTTGATTCACTGTTATGTTTTGTATTTATGGCTAAAGGTTTAAGGCTGATAAACTGCATAACTTTTCGGTACATGGATTTTCAGTTCAAATATGAAGGTTTATATTTCAGAATTGTGCATTTCTGATTAGGTAAGTTAGATTTGTGCATTTTGTTTATTGCATTTCTAATTTGATTGGTTATATTAGTGCATTTTATTGCTTGCATTTCTGATTAAGTTTAGATTTCCGCACTGCATTGATTGCATTTCTGATCGTGTTTAGATTTGTGCATTGTGTTGATTAAGGGTGTGTTTGGTAGCGGGTTTGTGCCTGGTTTATGTTGGTTTTCCACCAGTAAATCGAGTTCAACCATTTGTGACAGACGTTTGGTGCCCCGAGATATTATAACCCTGCCCGAAGGTTTACTACTCGGGCAGAGTTACGATCGGTCAAATTCCCCATTTTAAACCCTAAAAAAATTGAGGGTTTAAGAAAACCAATTCCAACCAATGAAAATCGACTGAATGAAATGACAAAAATAACCTTCTGCCACCGAAAAATTACAAATCAACCAAGTATAAAACACCCCCAAAATCATTTTCCCCCATTCTCAAATCTTGCAATCGTGCAATCGCAAAAGAACCTATGGCAGAACTTCTTCTCCATCTTCTCCACCGTGAATTCTCACAAAGTAGGAGTCGAATATGCTATTTATTCCTACATCTGCGATTATTCCTACCCATTCCTCCTATTTAATCTTGCTTTGGATTCGTGTAGATCGCTTTGTTAAAGATTTGTCTCTTTCTAGAGTATACCCAAGCATTGACGCAGTTGTCGGCGCTGCAAGGTCAGTCAAGGTATATATGCTTGAGTTCAGTTTCAGGTAAAACGAATCTTCATGAAAAGATTACAGGCCTGGAAACACAATACTCATTGCATCAGGAGGAGTTCATCTCACATCCGATATTTTAGGTTAGTGTGATTTTTTCTTGGTGTCCAGGGCATTTCTGCTGAGGTTAGTTATATGTGTGCTTTGTGTTTAGGCATTTCTGATTGGGTTTAGATTTGTAAATTTTGTTGATTGCATTTCTGATCAGGTTTAGATTTTTGCATTGCAATGATTACATTTCTGATGATGTTTTGGTTTTTACATTGTGTGGATTAAGGGTTTTTGATGTTGTTGTTGTAGATTTGTGCTATGTTGAGAGCATTCACTGTGTTTTCATTTAGAACTAACATATATGTATATGTTGGCTCGCCCTTTGAGTATGCACCTTAGCATGCATGACATTTGTTGTGTTGTTTTGATTTGTTATGTATATATTCAGGACAAATTCCATGATCAATTGTATTGCATTACTAAAACCTATTTGAACATCTGCTACACAAGAGGAAATAAAAACTGAAAACAAGGTCCCTCCATCTAGGACCTGCTTGCGCATCTGCTAAAACACGCATAATAATGTCATGGCTAAGTGTACTAAATTTCTAAAACCTGCTTGTATATATGTTAAACAAAAGGTTACATAAAGGAAAAGCTATTGCAAAATGTACTCCATTACTCACTTGTTTGCACAGCTGCTAAAAAACAGGTAACAAAATATTACATAACTGACAAACCATAGCCAAATATACTGCATTAATAACTTGCTTGCACACCTGCTAACCTACAGGTAACAAAATTTTACATAAGCGAAAAACCATGGCCAATGTACTGCATTAATAACCTGATAGAATATCCTGCTAAACCAAAGGTAACCAAAGCTAACATAAATGAAAAAACATGGCCAACACAAAAGGTAACAAAAGTTTGTTTAGCTATGTCCATGTACAAAAATTACTGAAAGAACCAACCCATGTTCAAAACATAAATCAAAGAATAACTACAAGAAAACAATGCCCATAAATCTAGGTGAGCTTGCACTCACGGAACAATCTGATAAACTCTGCACGTCCAACTCCATCCATATTGAGCCAATAACAGTATTGTCCACCGTGTGTGAATAGGTTATCAACTAAACGAATCCTGGACTCGAGGCTCAAGTCTTCAAATTCATCTAGCTGCTTCATCAACTTTGTAGTCTTCTCCATATCCGTTTCATGAGGCTGCTTATGCTCCTTGGAAATGAGTTTTTCAACCCAGATGAAGAATTTATCCACGTTCACGAGTGTATCTCCCGCTCATGTGGCTAACTTGGGCTCAGCCGCTACTTTTGGTCGCTTACGCCTACAACGGCTTACACTTGAATCACCGTCTACACAAGATGGAGCTTTTTCAGTGGACGGCGTCACATGGAGCTCTGTCACATCAATTTCTTTCTATGTATCATGCACAAGTGAATTAAACTCCATTGGCGTCACATATGAATCTATTTCTGCAATTTCATGATCCCTTGCAGAAGACCCAATTGCCCAGTATTGGCCGAATAGCTCGCACCACAACTCATAATAGGGGAAGGACTTACCTCGAAATAGGAGATACTTGCTGTTAACCTACAAACCAATGAAACATCAAAAACAGTGAGTTCAAATGCGGAAAAAAAAGCCACATAAAGTAAAGAAATATGGTTTCTACCCTTTTGTATTTGTCCCACATTTCCTCAGAGTTCACTATAACTGTGAGTCTCTTGGTCTATAGCTACTCTACTCAATTTGGAAAAATCATTGAGTAACCGATATTGTTTATCCCAGTTATACAGCTTGTTTTCACATTCTCTGGTTATCTTTTCGGGCACCGCAACACGGACCATGGCAACTGCCTTTTGGTGCGTGCCCCTTCTCCATCCCTGACCAGCCTTCCAACCATATTGTGCCAAGTCTTTCAGCTCTTTAAACAAAGCTCTCTCCTCATCAGGATTGAGATATAGCTTCTTAGTGTTCGCTGGCTCTGAAGGGGTTTCTTTGTCTTTGTCCTTTCCTGCTACATCTTGGTTAATACCTGGCCGCTTGTACGACGCTATTATAGCAGGTCGCGTCCTTCGGCTAGGTTGGGATAAGTCATCAAATCTCTCAGAAGTAACTTCGTCCATCTTTCAATCCTACAGTATGGTGAGGAAACCAGGATGGAATGAACAAGTATAAACAAATACTATGTCAGAGAAAGGAAGTATAAGTGTAATCAATAAATCAAATCGTAGACTTCAGCAATTCAATTTCAGTCACAATGTCACAAACAGGGTAAAGGTGCAGAAAAAAGTTAACACATAGAAACAGCTAGCCCCTAGCTAAATGGTATGCTTCCCAAATTCCATTGGCCAATTGATCTCTGAACCAATTCCGTTCAGGAGATGAACTCACCGCCAGAATGTGGTCATTTGTGTCTTTGGATTGGCTCATTTGTTCCTCAGAACCAGTGAAGGCATTGGTGGCTGGGTCTATCAACGGATCATACGGGGCAATGTTTATCACAAAGTTATGCAGCAGAGCACTCGTGAGGATAATATTACACTGGGTATTAATCTGATAATACATGGAGCTCCATAGGCATGTGAAGCGCTTCTTCAAAATACCAAATGCGCGCTCTATAACATCGCAGGTTGCAGCATGCCGAAGGTTGAATAGCTCCTTGTAATTTTGTGGTCTTAGACTTGCATCACCCCACTCATGTAGATGATAACGCGTCTGTCTGTATGGGCTAAGAAACCTTCATAGTTCGTGTAACCACTGTCGCACAAGTAGTAATTTCCTAAAGACTAGAGGAAATACAGCATCTACGCACATACTGTAAAATGTGCTCGTAGTATAATATACTAAACTACCTGTTAATACCCTCAGTCCATTCGGACAGGTGATTGCATCATGGAGCACACAACCATTTGCTGTTGATCCCTCCCAACTCGCAAGCAAATATACGAAACGCCCTTCACTATCACAAACTCTTAATACATTTGTAGCAAGATGACCCCTCCTTGTCTTGTATCTAGGTTGGTCTGCTACCAGAATGTGTAGCGGTATATAGGTCCCGTCTAGTGTACCTACGCATCCCTACGAAACAGATGAAATATTGTCGTATCAGAGGTATTTAAGTTTTTTACAAAACTTAGTACATATACCTTACAGCAATTTCATCTCTTATCAGTGGTTTCTTCGTCAACTTGAGTAGGCGGTGCTAGGAGTCTTTTACGTAGTCTGAGCACGTCGATGGACTTGGTGGAATGCTTGACTGATAGTCTGGCCACTGCACTGGAAATCGTTTTGTAGGATCCTATTTTTTTGTGGTGGGCAAGTGTCCGTAGAAAGATAGTCACCTTCTCAACTACAGACACATAGTGATCGTCAGTTAAACCGCATTCATCTCTCAAAACCCAGCACAACTTAGTGAAAGCCTTGTTGGACATCCTGAGGTTCTTGAAACATTCCCTATTAGACTCTTGAGTAATCCTTTCAGTGAAAGCCAAACTTTCAGAGATCTTATCCAATATCAAGTACCTAGGAGGTTCCTTCCGATCACGTCTGCACTTACGCGTTAGTGTGCCCTTATTTTTTCCATTTTTAGCTATTGATATAATTAGGGGCAGCACACTGGCAAAAATTATTGCACACAACAGCACAGTTGCAACATTCACAATATTCATGATCGAGTTCTACATAACCAAAAAATTCGGGTATCATGATAACCAATGACACTAATCTTTCCAAAAAGGTAACCATTTCATTCACTGAAACCTACTGAAATCACATACAAACTGGTAGCCCTAATGTCTGAAATCACACACAAACTGCTAGCCCTAATGACTGAAATGATAGTAAAGAATCATAAATCCCACATTGGTTGTAAACCGTAGTAAAGTAAGTTCAAACACCTCTGAAGTAGATGGAATATAGCCGTAATCAACTAGTAAATTTAGCCCTAATATATAGCCCTAATCTGGAATTGTAAATATAGCCCTAATCACATGGTTGAAAACCCCATAGTAGATTCTGGAATTGTAAATATAGCCCTAATCACATGGTTGAAAACCCCATAGTAGATTGAAACCCCTAGATTAGAGTAAATAAAGCCCTAATCACGAATATGAAGAAACCTTCTACCAAAATACTAATGCATATAAGAGAAATTGCATAAAAACAAAGGTTAAATACAAAATCTAAAGAAAATTGGCAAAATCGATGAAATCTAGCCACCGCAATTGGCTGTCAGTGAACCAAAACTTAGCACATCTCGTACAAATGCGAATCAGACCACACAATTGATACAAAATATACTAAAAAAAAGGAAAAAAAATCAAAAAAAAATTCAAAACCCTATATATGTCTAGATCTGCAACGGATAAATGTGCGAAAAGGGTAAAGGTCAAAACAGAAATCAAAGACTTAGGAAACAAGGTGAATGTTACGCTGTCGTCGAGATGACCATAAGTCTACGTCGCCGGAGAATGGGCGGTGGAGGAATAGCGATTCAAGAGGGAGAGGAATCGGCTCTCGTCTGTATCGACCGTGACGTTCGGCGATCCGTCGAATTAGAGTAGGTATATATACCCGGCATAGTCGTAATAAAATTGAAAAATAAGGGCATTTTGGTAACTTCCTATTTGGGTCAGAACGCGGATAACGCAAACCGCCCAACTTTTTCGAACAGAATTAGCAGACAAAACGTGTCATAATCATGAATCCATCCCATTTGATTCGGGTCGCAAGATAAAAACTATGTTGCTACCAAACGTCAGCTAAACATGAACAACAACTAGTTAGTCACCTTCTGGCTGATAACCAAATTGAGCCTTAATAGATTAATGGCTCAACTTTTCATTGTCTCTTACTAAAAAAATTATCATTCATATTATTTATCAATTTCTCATTATGACTTAATAACATATTAATAGTTAATATTTATTTTTCCAACATCTTTCTCTCGCCCTAAACGAAGAACCATTGCTCCATACATAGCTTTCAAATTTCAACTCAACTCAACCACGAAGTTCCTTCTCCCGCTTGGCCTTCTCCTCGGCCCGCTTTGCCATCCTTCTCGCATTCCTTGCAGTAGACATGTCTTGGACTTTCTCCATCACCGTAGCAAAACCGGGAATTTTCCCAACAAGTTCGTTGTAAGTTTGCACGCTCAAGTCGTGGAAACTCTCAAAAAGATCCTGCAATCACATAACAGATAAAGGCTTGCAACAAAAAACCAATGTACGACGATAGATACATTTCGGATAATTGGCTGGACCAGCATGCATACCATAACATCGTGATTCCATTCAGTGATGTAGGGAGGGCCGGTCGTGTAGGAACCCATTGGGTCGCGGTACCACTCACCACCATACGTTATTTGATCCATAGCCTGCTCAACACTCAGAACCTCCCACGGCCTCAACCCAGGGATGACTTCTTGCAACTGGAGCCTGCAGCACAGGAATGAAAGAAAAGATAAATTTTGCAAGGATACCAACAATCAACTTGATTTTAGAAAAATATTAACAACATGAACCAATCAATAACTAAAAGATAGATGCTCCAAAGGGATACATGATCGTACCTCAGATCTTTGGGGATGAATATGTTGGGCATGTGATCTTCCTCTAGAAGGGATGTTAGCTCAGAGCCACTTGCCCATAGAAAAAGTGCATGACCAGGAATCCTGACACCAGGCCAAACACCATTATTAGCCTCCAGCACGGCTAAATCACGTCTCTTGCTTTCATATGCTTCGTCCTGAAGCTGCTTGTATGTTTTTTCCTCATGGCCCTTAAGAGGAACCCAAGGGGGAATTCCCTTCTGTAGCTTATGGAGAAAAGCAGTTGCAGCGGCACCCAACCTAACTGAAAATTGTACCAAATTAAATAGAACATTAAAAAAGAATCTCTGAGAACTTCCATGGCGACTCTCATCACATAGAGATGGTTCTTAAGAATTACAGATGGAAGTGCATATACTATCATTTTCTTATATGGAGGGAAGTGAAATGCATGGAGTATACAAATGTTATGATATGCTTGAGAAGAACATAACAGCTCATACACTCAGCTAGCGTTTATTAGAAACTGGAAGTGATTACTTCAAATTACATATTCAATTCAAAAGAAGTGCGGTAATAGATTCACAAACCTTCCCATGTGGCAACTGCTCGTTCCATACCATACACCATGCCTATAGGTACCCATTCATCCATGTCATCACCCCATATAAATGTATCCTTGTCAATGATTCCCCCACCCCAAGCAGTTTTCAGTTGTATCAGTTCCATTGGTCCTCTTGTACGGCCCAATCGATCCTTATAGTACCATCCACCAGTTTTCATAATAACTAGAAACAAGGCAATCTAAAATCATCAATTATCTGAAAGGCATCAAACAATCATGTATAATACACAAAAAATCAAGAGGTATAGGTTCATTCCATCATTTATGGAACAGAGAAATACTATAAACCATAGCACACCAGTCCTAGAATGACAAAGGTGATGTATCATCACAGAAGTAAAGATCCTTAAGTTTCACACTGTTCAATATAAATTCAGCAATCTACATTACCTGGCAAAAAATTCAACATAACAATCAAGCAATTTCTAGCTAACCACTAGGCATACGCAGAAAATTGTGTTTCCATTACAAAAACAAGATCCTAGATTCCCAACCAAATTGTCAGGCACAATGATATTCTCTATAATTACCAGAGAAAATATAGCACATAACTAATCTAGTAAGGTCTCAATTACTCAAAGTTCGAAACATTAAAATAAAATAAAATAAAATAAAATAAAATAAAAAAATAGCACATAACTAATCTAGTAAGGTCTCAATTACTCAAAGTTTGAAACATTAAAAAAAAAATAAAAAAAAAAAAAAATCTTAGTGTCATAAAAAAAGGAAGAGTTTTATAAGATATTGTGGGCTTACAGTCATGATACCGCTTCTCGAGTCTCTTGAAACCAATAGCCTGAGTGACATCAATTGGCCGACCAGGCGGATAGGGTCGTTGCCGGAACCCCCACAGCCCAAAAAAGAACTGCCTAGCAAAGTCCCAAAACTTGTCATCTGACTCCCTTTTCGACTTTATGGCTTTTCTTGGCATCGGCCTCCCATCCAACCCAATCACATTGGGCAACGCCTTCACAAACACGATGAAGAAAATATTAGCAGGGGAAATATAGGATAGGTTCCATGAACAAATTACATTTTTCAGCTCAAGGCTTCTACAATCAAAATTAACACCAACTTCATCGAATATAAAAGAAAACACTAACATACAATGAAGAAACATTAAGAAAGCATGGAAGAAAATCCTTAGATAGTACAATATATTCGAAAGAATCAAACACCTGCCACAATTCTTTATCTTCTTTCCTGTACGGAACAGAGTTCTCCTGAAGCTCCATCTCATTAAGCTTGTCAGCAATCTCCTCAGCTCGGCTCAAGAACTTGACTACTGGACTGTTTCTGAACCCAGTCCACCATTTCTCGTTTTCCTCAATTTCCTCCTGAGTGGCGTTTTCTTTTTTCTCGAAAATTGAGTTTTCCCCTAAAAGCTTCTCAACCTCAGGAGTGTGCCGGTAATCCGGTAAATTCTCGCACTCCCAGTAGAACTGTTCGAGCATTTCGGTGTACTTTCCGGGCTCCTTTCTGCCCTGAGGTTTGGGCTTTCTTGAAAAAGCGCTAGATATGGAGGCAAAGTTTGGGTTTTTAGAGCAGGGTTTAAAGAAAGAGTGGAGGAGGTTTAGTGGTTGAAAAATGACCTTGTCTGAATTACTGAACCAGTTTTCGTTGAAGGGGTAGTAGAAATTGATGGACGCCATAGGCGCTGCTCGAAAAACCGGAACTGAGTATGAGCGGATATGACTTATGAGAGGGAAGTAAGGAGTACAACTCCGAATTGAATTTGTTCTGCTCATGCCCCTGAAGTCTGAAGAACTGAACCTGATGAGATGAGATGAGCCTCGGTTCGGTTCGGTTCGGTTCGATCCGGTCGAAACCAACCATTACATGCGGGCGGGTCCACTCAAATTGACCAACAAGACAAGACAGAAGAGTAACTGCCACTTCGATTCGAGGCTTAAATATGAACGCCAACTGTAAAAGAACAAAAGTCCTTAAAGGTGGAGTAATTAACTAAAGGCACAGCACAAGACATGCTTTTGTCATTAAGAAGGATAGATAGATGCTGGAAACAGCCAGCAATTGCTCTCTTGTCTCTTCCAATTAATTCCAGGAGTCTGTTTTCTTGAAAGAGAGGAGACTGATGGCTGCTCCTCCAAGACTAATTTGTTGTTGGATTGTTGCATCTTCTCTAGCAGCACCCTGTTTGATGTCTCAACCTCACCATGCTTCTGCAGATAGCATGGCACCTTTATTTCTCTCCTCCGTTTTATCAGGAAAGGATTCACAACAAGACAGGGACAGGGTGAATTTATCCGTCTACTACGAATCCCTTTGCCCATATTCTGCAAACTTCACGGTCAATTATTTGGCAAACATTTTCAAGACTGATCTCATCAACATTGTCAATCTTCGTTTGGTCCCTTGGGGAAACGCCCAGACCCAATCAAACGACACATGGACATGCCAGGTCAAGATTGACACACTCTACTCTCCGAGATATTTTCATGGATAAGATCCTCTTGAGAACTTTCATGTTATTTTTCGAACTGCAGCATGGGGAAGATGAGTGCCTGTTGAATGCCGTGCAGGCTTGTGCAATAAGCGTGTGGCCTGGAGTGGTCTGTCAAACTACCTCTGGACTCTGATGCTTCTGTTTCCAGCTCTAAACAAATCCTTTGCCTGGATTTTTAATGCAGGCAACACATTTCAAGTTCATACACTGCATCGAGCGCATGCATTTGATGCGCAGGCACACTGAATGGTGGTCTTGTTTCAATGAAAATAGTTTGGATCCCGGACCAATAATTGGCTGCTACAACAATGGTTTGGGACATCAGGTGAGTTTGAAGTAAACATTACCATACCAGTGTCGCACGATGTTTTACTTCGCAGATTTTTGTCTCTGTCCTCTGATGTTGTTGCCGAGTGCGCAGCTTGAGCAAGCATACGCTGATGAAACGGCTCATCTCAGCCCTCCACACAGATATGTACCCTGGGTGATGGTCAACAATTTTCCTCTGCAACAAGTTAAGAGACCATTTGCCCTCAATCTGGTTCCACAATAGGCATGTAGCATGACATGCCTCTATTTCTTTCGATGCAGGATTATCAGAATTTTATCAGCTACACCTGCAGAGCCTATAGAGGACGACATGTGCCAAAAGCTTGCAAATCAAGCTTACTTTTCAAGATCAATTTATCTGAAACAGAAATATCTACACCTCAAGTAACCCTTAGAGGAGAGGTAAAGCCTTAAAACCACTACATGAAGCAGAGGGAAGCAAATATAGAGCTTAAATTATGCATTGTGGATACAAAAAACTAAAGAATAATATTCATTTTTCTCAATGTTCACTAGTACTTGAGTTTAAATTTACTCCAATATGCAACATAATTTGCTAGGGCAAATGCTAGGAATCCACTAAAATTCAACTGTATCGCATCAAATCTACCCTTAATACCTTCATTCATCTTACAAACACCAGCTTCCTCTCAAATCACATTCGAATTAGAATATATAATTCAATTGCTGATGTTGCTCCGGAGTGGTCGAATGGAGGTAACATCCATGGTCATGTGATAACACATACCACACCAGAGACTTGGGAAGGGATGGAGATTGGGGACCAAACCGAATAACGTCAATCACATCCAACTTTTACAAGCGAAAACCAATCATATTTAATGCATTACACGAGACAACAAGAACAGATCATAATCTACCCAGGCAAGTTTATCATTTTCCATAAATGGTTACAAGCATCAAATGAAGACAACTTTGATGGATCAAGCTCAAACTTTTTGGCCACCTTTTTTTCTCTGTCCACAATATCTAGGAGTTGGAATTAAAGAAAATCTATGGGTAACAGGTTCTTAGAGGTAACAACCAAACTATGGACAGCTGTAAAAAGCAAAAATTATACCAAAAGTTGCAAGTCAAGTAAGAGGATACGACATGATATTCTGGATGGATCATCCAAATATGGTACTATATTCGTGACAGAAGCATACATGCATAGTTTCCTTCTGCAGATCAAGAGGGAAACCATAAATTATGCTTTTCACTATACGACAGGCAGAGAACATTGGGAAACACTCTATTGAATTTTATTTGAGATATATGACTTACTGCGCTCTTAGTTCATCTAGCTCAAGCTTCTTGATAGACTGCCTTTGTGCTTCAATAGAGACCCTTCGACTCTCCAGGTCGTCAAGTTCACTGATAATTGCTGTGTTACATCAACTAGAAATTTTAGTTGCTGTATCAGATTTAACTGAAAAATAAGAAAAAAATATAGGCAAACATTTCTTTGAGAGTGTATAAATAAGTAAGCATATATTATCAACAAAAATTGTTAGTTGCAGGACCAAAAATAAATAAAAATCAGATGAAGCATGTGCTAAGTACTTATCTGAGCTCCTCCCTGAGCCTCCGTTCAACTTTCTGTTCTTCTTCCATCTCTTTTCGTAGCAGCTCCAGTTCTCCATCAAAATCACTCTCAGGTTGTGAGGCTGTTGCTTTCTGCTTGCATTCATCAATCTTCTCCTTGTAGTCTGGTAAATATATCAGCTACCAGCAGTACGTAAACCAACAGATCAAAAAGATTCCACAACTCTTGCAATCAATATGGCAACATACCAAATGGATAATGCTTTTTTCTTTTACGACTTTCAGCAATGAAAACTCTTACAAATTTCAGACATTCTCCTATCTCCATATCGCAAAAAGTACAGATATATATCCAATGAAACTGTGAATCCTTATAAAGAATTTTCCACTCATCTAGGTGCTGAACAGATATTGCAAGTGGTCAGAGCATGAGCTTTGTACAGCAAAATCAGCAATCTATTTCTCAAAGCACATAAGTGCAGCAAGAAGATCCAGGATCAAACAACTGACAGGATTTCGGGAAGCAAGTTTTCCCATGGTTTATCTGGGAGCCCCATTGTGTTCTGGACGGCTTAGTAGGCAGACATTAGAACCTCTGTTAGTGAAAATTAGGCAAAAGCTAGCTGGTTGGAAAGAAAAGACTATGACTCAGGGTGGATGCTTAATCTTGATCAGGCATGTAATGGCTAGCATGCCTGTACACATCATGTCTTGTCTCAAGCTCCCTCATTGGGCTATCACGGACATGAGAAAGCTGATGACTGATTTTTTTGGGGGAACTTCGGATGGAAAGAAAAAGTTGCATTGGATGAGGTGGAAAAAGATGTGCAAACCTATCATGGAAGGAGGACTTGGTGTGCGGGATCTTGTGGATGCCCAAAAGGCTCTTGGGATGAAGCTATGCTTCAATCTCATGACAAGTCACAACCTATGGAGAAGATTCCTCATGGCCAAGTACACTAGACTAGAGCCATTCATGCTAGGAAAAGTTAAACCCACTGATTCAAGGCTCTGGAAGCATATGATGGATAGAAGGCAATAAGTTTTAAGCAATGTTCAGGTTATTCTTCGCAGAGGAAACTCTAGTTTTTGGTTCGATAAGTGGATAGACTTAGGAATCCTTGCACTAAGGGTTGATAAAGTCTATAACAGTTCTGCCACAATTGCAGATTTTACTCAGAATGGCCAATGGAGCATGGATCACTTGAGACAAGTTAGGGGTAGCTAATGAAACTGAGATACTTGCACTTAAGCCACCTTGTCCAGAATCTAGGATGATGTACTCATTTGGAAACCTGATCAGGGTGGTTTTTTCTCAGTGAAGTTAGAATGTGATGTAACCAGGGAACGGTCTGCAGAATTAACAGTTTATGAGGCCTTTTGGTATAATGCTTAACCACCAAAGTAAGCCTTTGCTCTTGCTCATGCTTATGGAAGGCTTGGCATGATTGTCTACCCACTGATGACAACATTAGTAGAAGGGGAATCCAACTAGCTTCTTGCTGCCAATGCAGCAGAATCCGTTGCCTAGAAACAATTGATCATGTACTCTCGGATTCACCCCTAGCAAATAGCCTTTGGAGCAATGTTGCACAAATGATGGGAGTAAGTTTTCCAGGAGTAAATGGCTGGAAGACAAGAATGATTCAGTGGAGAATGATAATCAGAAAAACAGGACTACATGGTTTTATACCCTCATTGATTCCTCCCTTACTAACATGGAATCTTTGGCTTTGCAGATGTAGATCAAAATTCGAAGGAAAGCAGCAGAATGCAAAGCAAATATGGAGGGTAGTCCAGAGTAGCATTCATTCTTTATCTGCCCTAACAAAGCTTTCTTTTAAATTGCAGGTGTAGGATGGCTAGCTAAGGAGAAAATTGAATATTCCCCTCAAGATTAAACCTCAAGAAAGCTTCAAGATTGTTCAGTGGGAAAAGCCAAAGCCGGGATGGGTAAAGTTGAACTCTGATGGCAACTGTTTTGGAAATCCGGGTCTTACAGGTGGAGGGATTATAACGGATGAAAGAGGAGACTGTCTTGCAGCATTCTCCACGTACCTAGGTGAAGGCATTAATAACAGTGCAGACTTGAGAGCAGTAGAAATAGTAGGAAATCAGTATTTGTATATCTCATATAACTTATGCATCTTACAATCACATTTTATAGTGCACAAAAGTATGACAAACTCATTGAAAGTGGAATTCACGTGTGACTGCTCCTTGTCTCCTTTTTTGTCAATGTTGGCTGCTTGTTGGTTGTATGTTCTTGACTTTCATTGTTCAACACTCCCCTTCCAGATGAGCAAAATATATAGATCAAGCACATCTTGTTCCAAAGCCTATCTAAATCTAGTGCATTAAGACCCTTGGTGAGACAATCATCAGTCTGGTCTTTAGTAGCTACATGTGCTAGCTCCAGAAGCCCACTCGTCAGCTTTTCTTTAATGAAGAACTTGTCAATCTCCACGTGTTTGGTTCTGGCATGTTGAACTAGATTGTTGGCAATACTGATAGCTGACTTGTTATCGCACCATAACTGCATCTGTGCTCCCACATCCATCTTCAACTCTTCCAGCAAGGACTTTAACCACATCATCTCAGCAACACTCAGGGCCATGGCTCTGTACTCAGCTTCAGCAGTAGAACGAGCAACAACTGACTGTTTCTTACTCGTCCAAGATACTAGATTTCTTCCCACATACATGCAATATCCAGATGTGGACTTTCTGTCATCAACACAGTTGGCCCAATCTGAATCACAATATCCATGAATGTTCATATGTCCATTCTTCCGAAAAATTAATCCTTTTCCTAGTACATTTTTCAAGTATCTCAAGATTAGGAACATCGCATCCATATGACCCTTTCTCGGGTCATGTATATACCGGCTCACCACACTTACAGCAAATGAAATATCGGGTAGGGTATGGCTCAGATATATCAGTCGTTCAACTAATCGTTGATACCTTTCTCTGTCAACGGGTTCACCAGCATCGACGCTCAAATTTACCCTTTGCTCGATACGTATCCTAGCAGGCTTACAACCAAGCACGCATGTTTCCGTGAGTAGATCCAAGACATATTTCCTTTGAGATAGTACAATCACCTTTGGTCCCCGAACTACTTCAATTCCAAGAAAGTATTTCATCTCTTCTAAATCTTTTACCTCGAATTCCTTACCTAGTCTAACTTCCAGCTCTGCTATCTCCTTCTCATCATCTCCTGTAATGATTATATCATCTACATAGACAACCAATATTGTAATCTGATCGCCCGTATATCTCAGAAAAATAGTATGATCAGCGTTGATCTAATGATAACTCATGCCCACCATACCCTTCCTGAATCTATCGAACCAAGCTCTAGGGGATTGATTGTTTGAGACCATAAAATGATTTTTTAAGCCTGCAAACTTTCCCTTCGGTCTGATTAGTGCCGAATCCTGGAGAGATCTCCATGTATACCTCCTCAAATAAATCTCCATGAAGAAATGCATTCTTCACGTCGAGTTGATGTAGACTCCACCCTTTGTTTGCCGCTATGGAGACTAAGGTCCTGACTGTACTCATCTTGGCAACTGGTGCAAAGGTCTCATCATAATCAATGTCATATGCCTGACTGTATCCCTTGGCCACTAATTGTGCCTTGTATCTCTCCGCTTTTCCTTCAGGATTCTGCTTTACAGTGAACACCTATTTACATCCTACAATTTTCTTCTCAGGCGGCAGTGGTACAAGTTCCCAGGTTCCATTCTTTGTCAAAGCTTCCAACTCTTCGATCATTGCATCTTTCCACCTTTGATCCTTCATTGCAGCCTGCCAACACTTGGGCACACAAACATTGTCCAAATATGCAATAAATGTTCTATGGCTAGGTGATATGTGAGAATAAGAAACATGTTCGGCAATATCATGGGGAAAATCATACCGTTCAGGTGGAACCCCCGCATTGATACGGGTGGTCCGCCTTAGCGGTTTGGGTGAGGGAGATGAAGTCAAA
>JAOWBN010174215.1:0-30559 GCA_028565015.1 Pinguicula moranensis
GCAGGTATACTGGATAACACAGAATTAAGTAGAATCAGTTTGCCTCCCTCTGATATAAACTTGTGTTCCCAACTAAGAAAATGAATTGTTGTAGAGGGGATTAAATCCTTTACATTAACCAGGCCACCTAACACTTTCAGTGATAAACATTACTTTTACTATTTATGATATAAAAATGGACGAGCGAGCCAAACCCATGGGCTCAATGACCACCCCACACAAAATATCTATCGCTACCTGTTTAAAATTGGAGAACCTAGCCTGTTTACCCTTTTTTGTGGGCATACCGGTCCAGTCCCATTTGCTTACCTCTAGTCCCCTGTCATAGTCAACTGTAACATATGGGTTATCATAATCAAGCTCCATTTGAGTAGAGCTTACCTCAGGGATACCGGACAAGTGTGGAGACGAATGAATTAGGCTAGGAGGCACATGGTCTGCAGTGGGGGTTGTGCTACATCACCAGGGGGCATCCCATGGGTTCTTTTGACCAGCTATCATGGGATAACTTGTGACAAGTTAGTTAGTGGCACATCAAGTGGCCAACTCAACGAATCACTTGAAAAAGATTGGCTCTTCCCCTGACTGGTGGGTTGGATACTGCAATAATACTTAGTTTCGAGAAAATCACAGTTCATGGTGGCATAAATATGCCTGAAAGGTGGATGAAAACACTAATAACCCATTTGTTTTACCCCATACCTGACATAAACACACTTAACCGCACAAGGTTCAAATTTTATTCTCTCAACTTTAGGAATATGAACAAAGACTGAGCAGCCAAAGAACCGAGGTTCTTGGGAAAGTGGCGGAGGCATAGGAGGGTGGTTTGTCACCTTCTTTATAGGAGTCTTAAGGTGGAGGATTTTTGTAGGGAGGTGGTTGATGAGATAGGTGGCAGTGGCAACCGCCTCAGGACCAAAAGTTGTGGGCACATGAGACTCAAGAATAAGTGCCCTAGTGATCTCAATTATGATTCTATTCTTTCATTCTACAACCCCATTTTGTTGTGGAGTGTGGGCACAAGTGGTTTGATGTACTAGACCCTTATCCCAAAAGAAGGTGTTGTTTGGTTGACATCCCTCCCATTGTCAGATCGGACAATATGAATGAATTTCTAAAATTGGGCTTCTACCATGTTATAGAAAGTTATGCGAGTAAAGTCATCAATGAATAGCAAGTCATTCAAGTAAATAAACCCAAGTCCAGCGAGTAAAGTCATCAATAAATAGCCAAAAATATCAAAATCCCATAAAACTAGAATTAGGGCAGACCCCACACGTCAGTATGAAATACAGCATAGGTAGATGAAGTACGACTATAAGACATCGAGTACGATTGTCTATGACATTTTGCGAGAATACAAGTATCACACAAAAAATGACTCAATGCTTAAAAGAATTGGGGAAATAGAATTTTTAGATAACCCGATGATGGATGGTCTACGCAGTGATGCCATGCCCAATGATCGTCCCCATCTAAATATCATGTAAGAGGTAGGAAGTGGGACACATCAAAACTGTAAAATTAAGCTCATTTGTAACATGATTAACTAACATAAACTTGCAGAATAATGAAGGAACATATAAACAGGTTGATAATTTACATGTGGGAGAGAGCTCAATCGATCTTAAACCATGAACTGGTGCAAATCCTCAATTTACTGTCTGAACACAGGTTTTCTTACGAACATAATAAACCTATATATCAAATGGGTCATTTGCCGTAGTGTCAATGTCACTACAGTTGAACAGCCATGGTCCGGGTGGTATGCCCCCATTTTCTCGAGCTATACAGGTGACAATTGTGTCATCAAAACATCCAGGTACAAAGTATTTTGGATTAGTAATGCTTAGGGTAAATTTGGAATTCGCGAGGTTGGAGGGCATTTTTTGAAGCTTTTGGGAAACACAGTGGTTGGACTTGCGGGGTGTATTTTCTGGGGTTGTTTCTTTGTATTTTATGGGGTTGTTTTGGGGAGGCCGAGGAATTTTTGGGGTCATGTCGTGGTATACAGGTTTGCGGGGTGTAACAAATGTTTTAGCTTTCTATGGGGAATGTATATCGAATTTCGCCAATTTCGAGGCCTATATCAAAGCTGATCAAGAATTCGGGGGCGTACCTGTGACATTAGATACATAGGGACATAACAATAAATTAGGAGAAGATGGATTTGAGGGCAAGGGTTGCCTCTCAATACCAGTACCTCTTGACTCTGAAATTATCGTCCCTATCTCTTCGTCTCCCTGTGTAGCTCTGGTTGCGAAAGCCCCAAATCCACTCGCTTTGGGGTTTTGGTTGTGTTCGTGGTTGGTGGTGGCCGCAGATCTTCTCACCATTGCGACAATGGACCACCATTCTGGGTAATTAATTCTCTTGAAGCACCTCTCGAGTGTGTATCTTCCTTTTTTAGAATTGGAGCACCAAAGCTTCGATTTGTCAATGTCCTTGTTACGAGATGATGATTTGGCAGATTGTTTCACTAGATTTTACCGTGAGTGGGCGATAAAGTCACTCTCTACTCCGTGTGATGTGGATTCGCCACTGTCTTTCGCTGGGTTGAGAATGCGCAAATGCGTTGCCTCTCGATGAACGGCGAAGTAGGTAATGTCAACTGAGGGAAGCGGATCCTCCTTCAGGAGATTTTTATTCTACAGCATCAAAGTCTTAGTTCATGGTTGCAAGAAACTGAAAGAGACGAGTTTCTTGTCGTAGCCGATGAAAAGTGGCAATGTTTGTTTGATACTTCATGGGATTGGGCTATCTATTGTCGATTTCTCTCCATATCTTTGGAAAGCGTTGTACAGTTGCTCCAGTGTCCCCTTGTTTTGGTGTTGTCAGTTTGCCTTCACAGTCAAATCAAAGATTTGGAGTGAATCGTTGCCACCACTGTACGTCGTCACTAGGTCCTCCCATAAATCTTGAATGATGGGTATTTGGCAATATTATAGACTAACTTCAGTTCAATCGCCTAATTATCCAGTAAAACACATTAAGGTCTGTGTGTTCCCACTGTGAATAAGTTGGATAATCAATTACTGGATATGAAAGAACTCGAGTGAGAGGATGCAACTTCCCACGGCTTCAAATAGCAACCCACATTAACCTTGACCATAGGGGATAATTCTGGCCATAAACTTTTGAGATGGTCTAGCGGCAACGACTCGCTGCAAATTTTGGATGTAACCATGAAGGACAATCGACAAAATCAGGGACAGGGAACCCTAGAAAAAAATTTATAGCTCTCCCTCTAGTGAATTTGGAGAGAAATCGACAGACGTCAACCTAACCCTATGAAGTGCAAGGTGGATATTGATATTTTTCAGAAATCTGTTTATTTCAGTTTCTGGCCAGAATCAATGAGATTTTGATGTAGTAAAAAGAGATTTCCTCTAGTAGGACCCGCTTCCTACAATCGAGGTAGCGTATGTCTCCGTTCATCTGGAGGCAGCTCGCCTCAACATCCTCAATCCGGCCAAGAGCATCGAGTACTCAAGTTCAGACGTCAAAAGCAGCTTGGCTGCAAAATCTTGGTTAGATTCGGGAAAATTGCCCAACAAATCATCATCTCGAGCTGGCCACGTGGATAAATCAAAGTTGTGGTGTACAGATTGCAAACGGGGCGTCCATATGCTTGAGGGATATTTCAAATGCATAGGGTACCCGAAGTGGTGGCCTGATGTGAAGAAAAGAGGAACAATGAGAGGCGCAGGCACCACGACCGTGAATAGCAAAACTTTGGCTACTAGCGATCGCGCAACAACCACAACCACGGTCACGACTATACTGAGTTTGGAGCAGTCACGAGCAAAGTTGCACAAGAATTGCAGACAAAGTCAACGGATCGAGGTAATGGGTTTGAAGGCAAACCCTTGCCCTTAAATCCTAGGTTTTCTCCTGAATTGTTGTTACGTCCCCCAAGTTATTTAAATGTTGCAGATACGCCACAGGTCTTTGCCTAGTTACAGATATGTCACTCTGACAAACCAAAATCCGAAATACACCTCCTGAAAAATAAAAAACCGAAATACATATCCAAAAAACTCAAAAAGCCCAAATCTGGCCCCAGAATAATCCAAAACCCGATATACACCCTAGATTTTTTGAGAAATCACGAGAATTACCTCACTACTCTCCAAAATTACGAACAAATGTGATTTTTTCCCAAAAAATTACAAAATGTTCCCCCAAAATCCCAAAACCCAACCTCTATACCAAACATCACTAAACCCAAATATTTCATACTAGGGTGCTTTGATGTGGAGGAATCATTACCTGCATTGTTCGGGAAACTGAAGGCAAGGAACCTAGCTCGTGTCAATTTGATTGTAGGGCCAACGATACCATAAACAATGATGCATCCGATATACGTGTCTTGACTGTTCCACACAAGTCTTGTGTACAAACAACAAATGGAGAATTCTCCCCTCTTAAGGAAGCAGGCTCGATAGATTTATCTCCAACGCAAAAATTACCGAACTGTTTATATTTTCCTTCACTATCCTGCAAGCTTTTTATACATTAATCATGTTATGAAGGAACTTAACTTCATAACTTTGACGTGTCCTACTTTTTGTCTATTACAGGATATGTAGACAAGGACAACCATTGGGCATGGCAATGAATGCAGGAGGAGCTATATTATGTCGATGAGGTGGCTCGCAAGGAAACTGTAGTGCTGGCTCATGAGACAGCAGGTCAACAGGCTTGGATATTACATCGTTGCCTTGGTCATCCTTCAATGGATTATCTAAAATATTATATCCCCAGTTTTTAAAGCACTTGCGTCATTTTTCATGTGATACTTGTGTTCTTGCGAAGAGTTACAAATAGTCATACCTTATATCTCAGAGTCGTACTTTATCCCCTTTTGCTTTAGTATATTCTAATGTGTGGGGTCCTTCCCCAAACTCAATCCCAACTGTTTGTTCATGATTATACTCGTATGACCTGGGTTTAATTTCTGAAACACAAGTCTGAAGTGCCTACAAAATTGATTGCCTTTTATACCATGGTACAAACTCAATTTCAAAAATTGATCCAGTTTCTTTGATCTGATAATTGGTGGGAGTATGTCACTCACACTATGCAAAACGTTTTTTGAGATCGAGGATTAATACATCAAACTACGCGTGCCCATACATCCCAACAGAATGGGTTTGCCGAGTGCAAAAATAGATTTATTATTGAGATCACTAGGGCACTTATGCTTGAATCTCACATATCAAAGTCATTTTTTTTTTCAGATGCCGTTGTGACAGTTGCTTATCTTATTAATCGTCTCCATGCCAAGGTCTTTGAGCTAAAAAAAACCTATCCAGGTGTTAGCCGAAAAGTCCCCTATGCCGAATTCCTTTCAACTACATACTCAGGTCTTCGGTTGTTCAGTCTTTGTTCATATTCCCAAGACTGAACGAACTACATTCAAACCTTGTGTTGTTAAATGTGTGTTTGTCGAATATGGGGTTCACGAAAGGGCTATCGATGCTTCCACCCTCCAACCCGATCCATGTATACGATCATGAATTGTGACTTTCTCGAGATCGAGTATTACTACAGTACCCAACTCACCAGTCAGGGGGAGAATCATTATACTCATGACCCGTTGATTTGGTTGCTAAGTTCACTACCCCTGTCACAAGCTGTCCTTATAGAGCTAGTCGAAGGTACCAATGGATCACCCTCTAGGCTTTCCCATAAGCCACCCACTATTGACATAACACAGTCGCCTACTGACAGCACACTAACAAGACTAATATCTTCTTACTCGCCTGATATCCTTGAGGTACGTTCTTCTCTTCCAGAGATTGAATATGAAAATATCTCTGCTACAGTTAAACCGTGATAGTGAAACAGGAGTGGATGAGAAAGCAACATGATATGAGTATGAGGTGGAGTATGAACCTCGAGCATCAAAATATCCCGTGACCACCATGGTTAGGGGGAGCAGGACAAGGCAGACACATGCTTTACTGCAGTACTCTTCTCTTAGAAACTACCACGGACAGTACAGGAAGCTCAGCAAAATGAGAAGCGGTGTCAGGTGATGGACGCTGAGATGAGTGTGTTGGTAAAAATGAAACATGGGACAGATGTGAGCTATATATGGGGAAATGTGTGGTCTGTGCAGGTGGGTATACACAGTAAAATACAGGACAGATGGAACGATTGAATGACACAAAGGTGTCAAAAGAGTACTAACAGACATATGGAATCGACTACTCTAAGACTATTTGAGTGTTGTTCTCCATGGAAGTTAACTTAGATTGACCACTTCACCAGTTTGACGTCAAGAATGGGTTACTATATGGAAACCTAAAGGAAGAAGTATATATGGAGGCACCACCTGGTTTCTTTGATGACTTTAGACCAAATGAAGTATGCATATTAAGAAAGGCATTGTATGGACTCAAACAGTCGCCCATGGTATGGTTTGAACGATACACTATGGCTATGAAAATATATAGGTACAGGCAGAGTAATTCAGACCATACATTGTTCTTGAAAAGAAAAGGAAAGCTAGTCACTTACTTAATTATTTATGTCGACAATATGGTAATTACTAGGAATGATACAACTGAGATTGCAGACTTACAAAAAAACATATTCAATGAGTTTAAGATGAAGGGTCTAGGAGAGTTAAGATACTTCGTAGAGATAGAGGTTATAAGATCACAACAAGGAATCTTTATCTCAAAAAGAAAATATGTCTTGGATCTTCTAGCGGAAACTAGACTCATGGATTGCAAGTCAGCTGATACACCTGCTGTATTGAATCAAAAGCTACAAATAATAGAGAGAGGTGTTTCGGTCGAACAAAGGAGATATCAGCACCTGGTAGGCAAGCTCATCTACTTGGCTCATACCCGCCCTGATATTGCCTATACTATAGCCCTGAAGAAGAATTTAGTGTTCTAGTAAGTGACAACGAAAAGTAGGGGTAGGATAAAGTGAAAAAGAATAGTAAAAGAATCAAGGCGCTATGTAGTCTTCCCTTATGCTGTCCATTGGTACTAGTGGAGTAGCAACGTACCTAATAGATACAGTCTTTTTCAAACAGGAACTCATCTTGCTTTGCACATAATGGCTGTAGACCTCCGAAAAAAAGATGTCATCCTCACCTTCCTCCGGCTTATCACCGGCAGTCTGTTCAGGGTTCCAAATTCAACGATGGCAACTAAAGGTGTTAAGCTTTTTATCATCCTGGCGTTGAGCTATTTTTCCGCGGGATTGAACGCAATGATCCTTTTCAAGGAGGGGCTCAGAGATGGTGTGAGATCGGATGATAGATAAAGAATCCAATGACAGGGTCAACTAAAGGCATCTAGTTCCAGACCAGAGCTAATCTAATCTAAGACCAAAGCAGAATTTTTCATAAGATAAAAGCTCTTTTCATCATCAGAAAGTCAATGGGATAATCGGCTTCAGAGTCTTCCTTCCTCTCCCGTTGATTCGAAAAAATCCACCCCCACATTAAATATAATAGACAATAATTGAGACATATAGATTGTACTTTGGTGGGTCTCCGAGATCCTTTCGAAAATGAATCACAACATGGCATTCACAGACTTTTCTAAGAAAAAAGGCATGGTTCTTTCAATTCCGCATCTCTGCTCGTGGGATAGGAATGACGATCGATGCTTCATAACCGCTTTTTTTTAGAACATTAGGAACCTTACACCCATATGAAAGAAGCTTCTGGTCTAGTAGGTCCGTAAACCTCGCTAGGATAAGCGGTATTATTGAACCAGACAAGGCTTTTGTGCACCCTCGTGGGCAACGAGAATTCTTCACCATCTGACGTCGAAGGTTATCGGGTAAGCTATAAAGCAAAGTAAGTTTCTATTCTATTTTTCTTTATTCTTTTATCCTTACTAGTGAAGCAGTAAGATTCATTTGTTCAATAAAATGCTTTTGCATTCAAAGGTTCCTGTAAAAATTCTTTGGAGAAAAAAAAGAAGTATTTTAGTCGGGGAAACAGGCATGAGGTGAGTCATAAAAGCTTTAGCTGGCGTCGTTGCTGAAAAATAAGCCTGCGCGCCCAAGTCAAGGGGATAGAAGGCTGCTAGTTTCTTGCTGCTTGAGGAGGAGCTCATGACACTATTCAATGTCTCGAGTAGGTGCTATTCAATTGCCCTTTTTCCTATTTCATCTCCAGTAAAAGCTAAGCCAGACAAAGGGAGATCGATTTCATAAAGAGATTAATTGATTGCCTTAGCCGCCCGCTCAGCCTCGCTCCTTTCTTCTCGTCTTCTGGTGCAAATAGCAAAAATAAAGAGACTTTCGCACTTTTTCACTCTTTCATATACTAGGGGATTTCACGAAAGGAGTGAATTCTGGGGTGAAGATGGTCCTCCCAAATGCGGATAGAATGTCCTTTGTGCCGAGAAGGGATCTATAGAGGAGTGGTCACATGAAAGCGGCAATAGAGAATCCTCCTACTGCTAGGCTAGGGGCAAAGATTATCAGACGGTTCATCCATAGACATAGGAAGAACATATGGAAATTTCCTTGAGAATCATACGTTACATGAAGGGGTCACCAGGGAGAGAAATCACTTTCAAGAAAAAAGGACATTTGAATATCCTAGGATACACTTATGTAGACTGGGTAGGGAACCCAGTAGATCGGAGGTCCACGACATAGTTACTTTATGCTAGTATGTAGGAACCTCGTAACATGGAAAAGTAAGCAATAGAAAGTTGTGGCATTATCCAATGCCAAAGCAGAATTTTGAGGTGTATCCTGGGGAGTAACCGAGATACTTTGGCTTAGAAAGTTGTTAGCTGAAATCAGTTATCCCGTACCTGGTACATGTCAATTGAAGTGTGACGATAGAGCAACAATCAACATATCTGAAAATCTAATGCAACATGACTGAACTAAGCATATTGAAGTGAATAGACATTTGATCAAAGATAAACTTGAAAACAAGATTAAGTCTTCCATTTGTTCATTCAGAAGATCAACTGACAAATATTCTCACCAAAGTAGTATCTAGTAGTGCATTTACAAGTGCACTGTACAAGTTATGAATTGAAAACCCCCTAATTCAACTTAAGGGGGTATTAGCAATATGTAAGGAAATGAAAGATTCTCTAATGTCCTGTAAAACGAAAGGGTCAAATTAAATTGATCCTTCCATTATCAATAAGAGATCTTCCCTCCTTTCTTACTTATCTAGAGTAATTCTTAATGCCTATAAGTACACGTAAACACGATGATAGCAATAATAAGAACTTTTGTTCAAAACAAATCTTTCTGTTTATCAGTTGGTCCTCCTTTTATGATTCCCCCGACTGCGAATCATCCCCTAACCCTGGAGATCATCTAGGTCCCTATCTCTTTATGCACAATAGGGTGAGTCGATCGAGGGAAATATCACCAAAGT
The DNA here is from genome assembly GCA_028565015.1 of Pinguicula moranensis. Classification (NCBI taxonomy): domain Eukaryota; kingdom Viridiplantae; phylum Streptophyta; class Magnoliopsida; order Lamiales; family Lentibulariaceae; genus Pinguicula; species Pinguicula moranensis. Next base: position 9,392 of record JAOWBN010174215.1, read on the forward strand.
AAGGGAGACTTTTACATGCCTAGAGGATTTAGTTACTCACCCCTAGTCCTTGGCGTATTACCTTTGGTGCAGTTCTTTTGTAATCGTCTTCGCGGTCTTGGACTACCAAATTTGAACATGTCCTGTGCACTTCACAGGACTGTGATTCGGCTCTAGGAACCCATTTGGGGGAAAATCCTTGCTCAATAGTAGACTCTTGTTTTTATAGGTTGGTTAGTGTTTCCGTATTTTTACTCTTTTCAGAGATTTTCTCTTGTTTGCTTTGACATGCTTTTGTATGATCGAGAGAGCTTAGGTGCCCTTAATTGTTGTAATGCAGGAATAGGAATGAAGGTGTGTGGTTTAAATGGTCTTCCAACCTCTGTTTGTTATTTTATCACGATTAACACTTCTTGAGCCACTTTTGGCGGAGCTCGTGGAATGTTGGGAAGACCCGCCTCGACTTCAGTAGTGCTTATTACGTGCAGACAAATATCCAAACAGAGGTGATGAGTCATTCGTTAGGGGATCTTTTGAGGTGTCCGGTAAGACAAAAAATCGTGCCAAGCCGAGTTCGCTCATAATCGCGACTTTGATCGTAACGTGGACTTTAGTCCATTTCTTGTGGTCTACGATATTCTACCAGGCTGCTGTCTCGAACTTACACCAATTACTGACCTTGAATGTATGCATGGTAAGGTTGGCCATTTTATCATACAACTCCGCGATGTCCATAAGCTCACCCATGACCCTTTGCAAGTAGCGTGCCAAATACAAGCACGTTGCGCACTTGAAATGTTGTCCCCTTGAGGTTGAAATTCAGGATTTAATTTGGGTCGTCCTTACCTAGCATCGCATTCCCATGCATGAATATAACAAGCTAGTAGCAAAGAAGATTTGTCGCGTGCACATCATGGAGAAAATTAATTCCCACACTAACAGATTGAAGCTATCGAGCCACCTTCGTACTTCTGATGTAACGTTCAGCATTTGATCTTGTACTATGGAAACAACTCGGATGCACCCCCGAATTCGAGGATAAATTTTCTTCAACTTGGGGAGGAGGATGCAGTTCAAGGAAATGGTGAGATAGATAATGGGAGCGCCTTAAGAAACAATATGGGCGGACACATTCTGAGAACTTTTTATTGTTTGCTAAGTTTCCTACTATTTTCTTATTTATATTCAAATTTTTATATTGATCAATTTAAGATTTCCATTTTAGGGTTTCTATAATACTTAACTATAAATAAAAACCTCAGTGAATATAAAGTGGCTTTGCAACCTCTTCATCACATGATTAAGTGCAACTTTGGTACATGTTTTATGAAAAATAAGTATTTTTTTGGATTTTGTTTTTTTGTGGTGCAATGACAAAGACAAGAACAAAGTCTGGTAAAGGGCTCACCAAAGAAAGCCCACATACGAGGAAACGAGGAATGCCGCAAAGCCACCTCTAAGGGAAAAGCTTACTAACCTCGGTGATCTCCATTGAATCCACTTTGTTAAAGGTCGAGGAAGCAGCCAAACATCCGTGGAGAATCACCCAGACACGCATACGAGGACTTTGCGGGAAAAGGCATCCACATGCATCCCCCTCCCCGAAAAAAGCCTATAGCAATCGCCGACAGGCCTTGTCCACTTCGGGCCCCTGTTGAGATGATTTGAAATAACATTTGCCACCTGACAACAAGATAACACGCAACGGCCACCGCCCACATGTGGGCTAGACGGTTACATCTTACATCTCAAAGAAAAGGTCATCTCATCCCTTTTAAACTCTATAAATAGGCTGAGTTGGCCTGTTAAAGAGATAAACAATCCCAGGAGATTAAAGTTGGGCACGCTAGATCTTATTCGTGCTCACACCCTCACACCCATACCGCGATAATTGGCTTGTTTTCTATCCTTCCACTCTAAGAATTGTATAGTGTGAATCAAAAGGAACACACATTTTCCTTGGTCACATCATTGACATCATCCGTTGGGATATTTCTCATACCCATTGAGAAACTCTACTGACCATAAATAGCTAAAACTGGCAGAAGCACACAAATATCAAGCTCATCCAACCCTTCCACCAATAACAAAAGCACGGCTAGAGCCCTCTAAAGCTATACAACTAGAAACAACGACCAATAATGATGATGAAGTTGTCGCCTAACACCAACCCCACATGAGAACACAGATGAAAGACCACATTTCCCTCTAAGCCCTCGCCCTGAAAACCAAGAAGAGAACCTCACGAAGATCCTTTGACAAAGAGAAAAGGACCCCCTGGAATCATTCGAACATCAAAACTTGAAGGAGCTAAAACTTTGACTCCATCTTTACACATTGATCGGCTTCATGCATCGATTCAGCGTGGAGTGCCACAAAATCCCAGGGTATGCCACTTACGTGAAATCCATGAGGGGGTCATGGCCCCATGATCATCCTTGAAGGGAAGTCTCCGACTGGAGGCATTTTCCATCACCCAACGTAAATGTGATCCGAGGACCTGCTAGGGAGCTTCTCGCAAGAAACCAAGGAAAAACTAAGAGAATAAATCCAAATCCAACTCTCACACCAACCCTGATCTTCATAAAGGTATGCTTAGAGGAGATGGAAAACCCGAGAATTTACCAAAATATACACCTTTGGTAATCAACATGAAGATTCAGAACTTCTAGGTAAAACAAATCTTGGTTGGCAGAAGGAGTTACACAAACATTATCTCTTCCAAATGTCCTCGACCAGATGGGCATAAGGAGAGACCAATGGGAATCCATCACTACTCCCCTGGTGGGATTCGGGGGAATTGAGGTCGAATCCCTGGGAGTCATCGTGTTGCCCATGAAATTTAGGAGAGGAAGGAAAGACATCCACACATTTGGTCAGGTTGCCGTGGTCAAGGAGCCCTTTGGTTACAATGTCATACCCGATAGGACCAACCTATATCATTTCCAAGCCATCGTGTACACATATCATAAACTAATGAAGTTTTTCATCCTCGGCGAAGCGAGAAAAGCAAGAGCTCATAATGCCCACCTAGAGCAACATTCTCCGACCGTGTATGAGGAGAATGCTAGGGAACAAAAAAAACACAACAAGAAAATACGAAATAAAATTTACATGGTTCGACAATGTGCCTACATCCACGAGGTTGCAAGGATTCCACTATCACAATATTTGGGAGAACAATTATCATGAACAACTCTCTCTTGTGCAACACACTTTTCACAAGGGGAGGAGATGTTATTTATATTTACATGAAAACCCAAACCCAATACAAATATTAAATAGCCCAACGTATCAACATCCCTCAAGAAGAATAATCACCATCACTTGCAACCCATCTCTGGTCCTCAAGCTTGAAGACCAACTAAAGTTGCACACGACTTCAGCTTATCAGTACTGACACCCTTTGTCAACATATCAGTAGGGTTCTTGCTTCCACAAATCTTCTCAAGTAACAAATGGCCGTCATCTAACAATTATTGTATGAACTGATACATGATCTGAATGTACTTGGTCCTTGAATGAAATGTTGGATTCATGGCAAGGAATATGGAACTCTAATTATCACTATAGAGAGTGCCTTTCTGATTCTTTTTACCTAAATCCTCCAAGAATCCTTGTAGCCATATCATCTCATTTGCAGGCTCTGATACTACAATATACTGAGCTTTTGTAGTAGACAAATAAACTATTTTTTGTAGATTAGAACCCCATGACACTGCAGTACCACCAAGTGTATACACAAAACCCATGGTACCTTTCTATTATCAATATATCCAGCTAAATTAGTATCGACATAGCTTTGCACCTCCAAGCTCTCTCTTGAGAAGCACAACAGGTTTCTGTGGAGCCCTTTAGGTACCTCAAAATCCATTTCATTGCTTCCCAATGTTATTTTCATGGGTTACTCATGTAACTACTCACAACTCCCATTGCATGATCTCGTTTCTCCTCTGACTCAGGTGACTAATTCTTGTTGAGTCTGAAGTGACTACCCAAGGGTGTGCCAACTAGTTTGGCCTTGACCATATTGAACCTGATGAGTACCTTTTTCATATACTCAGCCTATAGTTTGGCCTTGTCCATATTGAACCTGATGAGTACCTTTTTCATATACTCAGCCTATGAGAGACTCAATGTGCCTCTAACAATTCTCATGCTAAAGATTTTCTTTGTAGCTCCCAAATCCTTCATTGCAAAGGGCTCTTACATCTGTTTCTTCATAAATTTGATCCTATCAATACTAGTCCCCACAATAAGCATGTCATTCACATATAATAATAAAATAATGTATAATATTTCAAAGGGCCTGTCATTGCAACAATGATCTGCCTGGCATCTTATGTACTCTGCACTAAGCATGAAATTAACAAACTTCTTGTATCACTATCTAGGAGCTTGCTTCATGCCATACAAGCTATTCTTTAGTCATAAAATTGAACCTTCCTTTCACTGTACTACAAATCCACTCAGGTTGGTGCATGTAGATGTCTTCTTCAAGATCTTCATGAAGTAAAGCTATTTTCACATTTAATTACTCAAGAAACGGATCTTCAGCAGCAACCATAGTCAATACCATCCTAATGGTTGTGATCTTCACATAGGAGAAAAAAATCTCAGAGTAATCAATACTCTGCTTCTATTGAAAGCCTTTTATAACAAGTCTGGCCTTGTACTTCTTACTTCCATCATGCTCAATCTTCATTTGGTGCACCCACTTATTGCTTAACGCCTTCTTTCCTAATGGAAGTTCTGTCAACTCCCATGTCTGATTTGCTAACAAGGAATCCATCTCATCCTTCATGGCCAACTCCCACTTGCTAGAATTTTAATCTTGCAAGGTTTCTTTGTAACTCTGCAGTTCTCCACCATCTGTCAACATAATGTAATTCAAAGTAGGTGAGAAATGTTGTGGAGGGCGTGTAGTCCTAATTGACAAGCGAATTGCAACTGTGGGAGTGGACGACTCTGAAACTACTTGCAGAATAGTAGGAATGAGTATATCGGACCCATTCTCCTTGTCACTTTCATCTCTACACCATATTGTGGCCTCTGGTAGATCATCCAATCTTACAAACTCGGACTCATGAGGAGCTACTGTAGAACTTGTACTGGACTTGTCCTTGTACATAATCTTCTCATTAAAAATCACATTCCTGTTTCTTGTGATCTTCTGACCCAGATCATCCCAGAAACGATAGCCAAATGTCTCATCTCCATAGCCAATTAAATAACATTATTTTGACTTGCCTCAAGTTTACTTCAAGCATTAGAATCAATAAGCAACTAATAAAGACAACCAAACGTTTTAAGGTGAGAAAATTTGACCTCTTTCCCGCTCCAATCTAGTGAAATTGATGGCCCTCTGTTTATCAAGTAAATGGCAGTGCTGATTGTATCTTCCCATAAAGTGAGTTGCAGTCCAGCATGCAACCTCATGCTTCTAGCATACTCATTAACGGTCCTATTTATATGCTCAGCAACTCCATTTTATTGTGGTGTCCCATGAATGGTCTTCTCCATTTTGATACAAGAGCTACACAATACTCCTTGAACCCCCCATCAACATACTCACGACCATTGTCACACCTCAAACACTTCAATTTCAAGCACGTCTTTGTCTCAACCATGACTTTCAAAATTTTGAATGCATTAAATACATCATATTTATGCTTCAAAAAATAAACTCATACCTTCTTACTATGGTCATCAATGAACATGATACAGTAACGAGAACCTCCAAAAGATGCGACTGGAGAAGGACCTCACACATCTGTAAGCACAAGATCCAGTCTTCATGTATTAGGCGTTCTACCACTTTTCCAAAAGCTAACCTTGTTTTATTTTCCCATAACACAACTCTCATATATACTGAGATCAACTGACTTTAGTTCTGGTAGCTTGCCTCTAGACAAAAGTTCTTTAATAACTTTCTGACTCATATGACCAATCCTGCAATGCTACAAATCTATTGTGCTCTCTGCAATGGTACTAGCAATCAAATCAGTAGTCCGATAAAGTGTACCAGTTTTCTTACCTCGAGCTAGTATTAATGCCACTTTGTGACCTTCCATGTGCTATCTGAGAACACCACTAAATGACCACATTCATCAAGTTGCCCAATAGAAATGAGGTTTTACTTCAACTCAGGAATTTGCCTTACCTTTGTCAAGGTGTATTTGTTCTTGCCACTGAGTGCAATATCAATGTCTCCCATCCACACTACGTTCAAAGCCTCTCCATCAGCCAAATACACTTTTCCAAAATTACGTGCAACATAGTTCTGAATTAGCTCTAGTGGGAAGTTGTATGGAAGGAAGCCCCTGAATCTAGTATCCAATCATCAACTAGACTATGAAGTGCAAGCAATAGTGCATCCTGTATTTCTTCAATTACCACATTAGCACTATCATTCTCGGTCTTCTTAGGGTTTCTGCAGTTCTTCTTTATGTGGCCTTGGCCATAGTTATAGCAAGTTGCTTACTGACCTTCCTTGACTTGTTCTTGTCCTTGTCCTTGTACTTTGATTTTGTTTTTTCCCCTGTTTGAGTTCTTGTCTCGTGATCTCCCTAGAAAATCAACATTTAGAGCTGAATTCAAACCCAAGGTTTCGCCCGAATCTCTCTTGTAGCCTCCTCAGCCAAAATCAAATCACGAATATTATTATTTTAAATTTAGATTTACCAGTAGAATTATTAACAACCATTCTCATGCCTTTCCAACTATTTTGTAGTGAAACCGATAGTATCAGTGCACATATCTCATCATCAATTTCAATTTCAACACACAATAATTGATTTTTGATAGTATTAAAATCATTCAAATATTTTGCAACAAATGTACCATCTACCAACTTCAAATTGAATAACTTTTTCATCAAATGTACCTTATTATTTGCTAATGGCTTTTCATACATACCTGACAAAGCCGCAAAGAGATTCATAGTCGTCTTCTCCTTGATGACATTGTCTGCAACGAATCTCAACAAGGTTAATTGAATAACCCCAAAAACCTGTCAATCGAACAAGTTCCAATCATCCTCATCCATCATTTTTGGTCGCTTACCCAATAGATAAAGATAGTGTTTCTTCCCATAGAGGCACTCCTCTATATGCATCCTCTAATATCTAAATTTTTTTCAATCAAACTTCTAGATCCTCGATAGCTTCACTTCATCTCCAACCATTGTTTTCCCCATGAGAATTCTTCAAACCAACACGACGTGAGTTGATCTACCAAGCCACATCAATAATATGGCGTCTCACAATTGTTGATTACAAGTCAAATAGAAATTAATTTCCGCGACAAGTTGATTGGGAAAATAGTTGGAAACAGATTTAATGCCACCGCAATAGGAGACCAAATTAGTTTCAATTTCCACCAGTAATTGATTTCTGCCGACAACCAAATTCCATTAAAAATCAATTTGTCATAACCAATTTTCGCCGACATACCAATTTTTGCCGCAATTTTTATTGGTCGCCGCAATTCCCGAGCACACATCGAGATAGAGGACCAACAATTGGTGCAACACATCTTGTCACCAAGAAATTTCCATTATGCCGCAATAATTGAACGAGATGGACTCAAGAAATAGTTTGCCATAATTCCCGAGCACACATTGCAAATGATGACTTAAATTTTTTGCTACAAACTGTGACAAACTTCCCATAATTCTCCTTGGCCACCACAATTCTACTTGTAATAAATACGAAACTATAGCTCTGATACCAGTTGTTAGGGAATAGAAAACACAAGAAGAAAATATGATACAAAATTTACGTGATTCGACAATGTGCTTAAATCCAAAGGGTTGCAGGGATTCCACTAAAAAATATTTGTGAGAACAATTATAATGAGCAACTCTCTCTTGTGCAACAGACTTATCACAAGGGAGAGATTCTATTTATATTTATATTAAATCTCAAGCCCAATACAAATAATAAATAGCCCAACTAGTTAAATCCAACTAGTCTTCAACTCCAATAGAGAACCATCATGAAGAAAAGCACAAGATGAGTCACTTAAAGGTTGAGGGGATACAAATGTTTTCCTAGTGCTTTATGTAGATGACATATTGCTCATAGGAAATGATGTATTAATGCACCAATCTGTGAGAGATAGATTATATTATGGTAATTAGGATCTATAGAGATAGATTCAGAAGGTTACTCGATCTATCACAATTAACGTACATGGACAAAGTGCTAAAACAGTTTAGCATGAATCAGTCGAAGAAAGAGTTTCTTCGGATGGGGCATGGTATACATCTTTCGAATAAGATGACACCCAAGACTTATCAGGATTATATCTATATGCAAAAGATACCATATGCTTCGGCTATTGAATCTATCATCTATGCTATGTTATGTAAGGGACCCGATGTCTCCTATGCTCTAAGTGTTACGAGCAGGTTTCAAATCATCGAACATTACATATCCCTTTGAATGTTCAGAGTATCGAATAAACACACTCTTGGTTACTCTTGGACCAAATTTCCCATGTTGATGGGTTGGGTTGTGCACACAACCCGCCGAACCCCGCATATGGTCTAAGTGGCTTTCCTTCATTCCGTAACTCATATGGAGTGGTGGGCACAGTCTTGTTTGATACTCTATTGAGAATGTATGTTGTCGAGAGCAATGCATTTCCCAAAAAATTAATTGATAGGTTGGCTTGTGCCATCATAGAACTAACCATATCAAGCAGGGTACGATTCTTACGTTCTGTAACACCATTTCGCGGGGTATAAGAAAAGGTAAGTTGCCTTACTTTATCCTTTTCATCATAATACCCATTTAAACATATCAGAATGGTATTCGCGATCGTAGTCGGTTCCAAAATTCTTAACTTTCTGATTCAACTAGTTCTCTACTTCTGCTACATATAGTTTGAACACATCAACTGCTTCGTGGCGATGACACAACAGATACATGTGTCCAAAATGCGAGTAGTCGTCTATGAAAGTGATGAAATAAGAAGCACCATGGCGTTCTCTCACGCTCATGGGTCCGCAAATGTCATAATGGACTAAATCTAAGCGATTTAAGGCTCAAGAAGCCTTAGAGAAAAGCTTCTTGCTAGCCTTGCTAACTAAGCAAGGTTCACAAACAGGCAACTTAGCTTTATTTAGTTGGTTTATAGACCGCACTTAGCAAGCCTATTTAGCTTATTTTGGCCAATGTGGCCAAGTCTAGCATATCATTTAACAGATTCAGAAGTTGGTATTGGAAGTTAAAGTAATGGATGAATTAACAGAATTATTTTAATTATCATTTCAAATTAAGGACACAAATAACCATGTTCATATGAGTCGTTATTAAACAAATCATCACTGAATAGAATTTTCAATCCTCTATAACTGAAATTAAATGCAAAACCCCAATTGTAGCAAAGTAAACAACACAAAATTAAACAATAGCAGACTCTCAGCACATGGATTATGTCGTGTAAGAACAGTGTGTTTTCACTATGAAACTGGAGTTTGTAGGTTCCAATACCGATGACATCCTCTTCATTGTCGTTCTCCTTGCTTATGCTTTGTGTTCCGACACCACAGCGATGAAACTTGACACGGTCATCACTACGTGCTGGAACGCTTCTTTTTTTTGCTCGGAATAGTCTCGAGAGAAGTGACCTTTCTTTTCGCAGTTAAAACACTTCATGCGTGCAATATTCTTCACGACGTTTGCCTTGAGTTGTTTATCTACTTTCTTCCTTGTGGTGGGTTTATGAGATTTCTTCGCCGACTTGTCAGACTTCTTGTTCCTCTTAAGGTTTCCCCATGAGCAGAAGAAATCTTCGTTGGGGGGGAAGCAAAATCGCGCATGCTTCCATCCTCAAACTCATCGAGATTCTTGGCTATATCAGCGAATGTCTTAATGATCATGTCATAAGACATCAAAGTTGATGAAGGAAGCCATTGTCTGTCTTCCATGTCATCAAGTAGTGAACGTATCTCATTAGTGACCTCTCTGACCTTAGAAATTTTGTTCCTGCCAGCATTGAGTTTGCGCAGCAGGTGACTCATAATGCGGAAGCTAGTTTTGTATCTTAGAGCATCTGTCTCGTCTAGGAGATTTACTGAATCTTCCTAAATCAAGTGTTTTAGTTCAACCCAGTAAACTTATCACTGAAAGAGAGCTCTTTTATCATAGTAGGGGGTGTCATTTCTACAAATATATTTTTAGAACGACATTAGGCACAATTTTAAAATTAGATTTACTGTTAAAAATTTTGGATTATGTTATATGTTCTAAAATGTCGATATGCTCATAATCATCACGTTCTTCATAACCAAAAAATTCTAGAAAAATCAAAATTTCACTTATTGAAACAAATTCAAGCAAAAAATATATATTAACACATACAGCCAAACAGATTGGCACATGTAATTGTAATTTTAACAATTCGGTGGTTTTGATGTAGAGCATTTTTTGTTTAATTTTAATTTTTTCTAGCCAAAATAATTGGCACAAATAAACTATTAACATATAACAATTTGATTTCTTTAAACACAAAACTAAATGAAAACTTTTGAAATTATCAAAAGATATTTGGTTCATATGGGATTCTTAACCGATTTAGCAAACACCCAGGTAGTTTGTCGGAACTCAAGGTCTATATCGAGGACCAACTTCCTAGACAGTGCTGTCGTTCCTCGTGAAGAGCCCAGATTTCTTGCGGGGTTAAAAAGGTCCCTCTTAAAGACCATATCCTAGCAGTCCCTCACGAGCACGATTAATGCGAATTTCTTTTTAAATTCGAAATAATTATGGTAATATAATTTTGATTACCATAATTTAATTATTAAAACATAGTTAATAATTATTTGTTCATTAATTTTATTAGTTTAAAACATATTATCTAATAAAATTAATTCTTGATTCACATAAGCATACTTGGAATTAAAAATGCACTTAGCATATTATTCCTAATCATACATACTAAGAATTAAATTGCACTAAGAAAATTAAATTAATTCTTAATCATGTATACTAAGAATTAAAAAATTTCAACAAAGAAATATTGCTGCAATTGATGGGTTAGCTTTGATGCTACTATCTGGATGATGTGATCAGACCAAGTACTGCATTGCCTGCTAAGGGTAATGTGGACCGACAGTTATGGTTGTAGCATCGACGTCTGGGACACCCATCATCAGGGTATCTCAAACTACTGTTTCCTCAGTTCTTTCACAATTCCAGTACTTTTACTTGTGAGACTTGTGTTTTTTCAAAACATCGCAGACATTCTTTTCCATTGAGTACTACTACATCTACTGAACCTTGCCCTCCCTCAAGCTCATGAGAATGCTCCATCTATTTGAAGGCTTTCAATACAAGCCAACAATTTTGAGTTGAATCCAGCCATCATCAATTTGTTGCAACAACATTCTACATATGGTGGTTCATCAACAAAGGATCCAAACTCCCATGTTCATGCATTTGTGGAAATCTGTGACACACTCAAGTATGTTGGGGTGAGTCAAGAGGCCATATGGCTTAGGCTTTTTTCATTCTCTCTTCGAGACAAAGCAATGACATGGCTGCAATCACTGCCCTCAGATTCCATACTTACCTAGGATGATTTGATGAAGCAGTTTTTTATACAATATTTCCCACCCTTGATGACTGCAAGGATCTTGAGCGAGATTACTTCATTTAGACAACATGATATGGAGAATTTGAATGAAGCATGGGAAAGATTTAAAGACCTTTTGTGAAGCTATTGAAACCATGGCCTGTTGTACTGGAGGCAGATTCAAGCGTTCTATAATGGTTTAGAGAGTACAACTCGGAGTGAAATTGATGTAGCTTCTAATGGAATGTTCATGAAGAAGTCTTATAATGAGACTTACATTCTTATTCAAGCCATGGCACAAAAATACTATCGTTGGCCGAATGAAAAAAGAGCTGAAAGGTATAACATTGACAAAGTTGATTCATTGGTTGCCACAATGCATGCGATGAACGCAAAGATTGAGAATTAGTTGTCACAAGGGTTTTCACCAAGAGCTGTTATGATGATACAATAGCCTTCTTGCGACATATGTTGGGGAGGGCAATCCCTGAGAGCATTGCCAAGAGTGGAACTCAATTGACAATGCTCCTATGGAACAAGCAAACTATGTGGACAACCAACAACGATATTCCAATAACTTTGAGCACAACAATTTCAATTCAAGAAGAAATGATCATCCAAATTTTTATTGGAGCAACAATCAGAATGTTCTGAATCCTAAAACTCAGATTTCTTCTGAGCAGCAGCCTCAACCATCAAGACCACCTCAAAGGTCTCCCAATGATGACCTGATAACACCGCTGGCCATGATCACCAAGTGCAAACAAGACTTGATATTACAACTGGTCATAGCCTCAAGTGATTTCATGCAAAAAACCCGAGCTAAAAAAACCAACCTGTGACAATGAAACATTTGAAGGCTCAAATTGGGCAATTAGCGAAGCAATTGTCTGAGAGAACACAACATGTTTTACCAAGCACCACAAAAGTGAACCCCAAGGAGTGCACTGTCAAGTTGTAACTTGAGAAATGGAAGAAGGTTGGAAGAGAATCCAATACATGTCCATGTCTCAAAGAAGAAGACCGACCAAGATTGCAAAGAGTCATTGCCTCAACTGAATACTGAGCAAATGCCGCTATTACCCTTCCCACAAAGGTTGAAACAAAGTAAGCTGGACAAGCAATTCTAGCAGTTTCTGGATGTTTTCAAGAAACTCCACATCAACATTCCATTTGCGGATGCCTTGGAGAAAATGTCATGCTATGTAAAGTTCATGAAAGATATTTTGTACAACAAAAGGAAGTTTGAATACTATGATACCGTGGCCCTAACAGAAGAATACAATGCAATTCTTCAAAAGAAATTTCCCCCGAAGCTTAAGGATCCATAGAGTTTTAATATTCCTTGCTCTATTGACAATTCTACTTTTGATAAACCATTGTGTGATCTCGGTGTAACCATTAATCCGATCGCTCTATCAAGCATCTAAGAGGCATCATTGAAGATATATTGATCAAGGTTGAAAAGTTAATCAACCCGGCAGATTTTATCATTCTTGACATGGAGGAAGATCAGAATATTCCCATTATTTTGGGAAGAGCATTCTTGGCTATTGGAGGAGCATTGATTGATGTCCAAAGGGTGAGATGGTGTTTTGTTCAAGGAGAAAAATTCAAGTTCAATGTATTCCAAGCCATGAAATACCCTGACCGTCAGAAGAATTGTTCAAGCATTGATTCCACTGATCACATGCCATTTGAATGATATGAATACCATCGAGATGATATGGAAAAAAAATGGTGAGTGAAAATCCCACCATCTTGGAGGAGTTTTGGGTTAAGGAGTGTACCCAATGGTTAGAGGCATTGAACAACATAAAACAAGGCACTTTGAAGATTTGGGAGAAAGACCAGCCCCTCAAGTAAGCTATATTGAGAAAGCACCAACCCTAGAGTTGAAGCCCCTGCCCACACACTTGAAATATATATTCTTGGGCAAGGCAAGCACATTGCCAGTCATAATTTTAAACACTTTGTCTCAGTTGGAGGAATTTTTTTTATTAAGAGTGCTTCGGGAGCATAAATGTGCCATTGGGTGGACTCTAGATGATATAAAATGTATTAGTCCTTCCTTATGCATGCATAGGATTTTATTGAAAGAAGGTAGCAACCTCCATAGTTGCTCAATGCCGATGGAACCCAGTGATGAAAGAAGTAAGAAAGGCAATTTTGAAGTGGTTGGATGTCAGGGTTGTGTACCCCATTTCTAATAGCAACTAGATAAGCCCGGTCCAATGTGTCCCCACGAAAGGAAGTAAGACTGAGGAGGCGAATGACAATAATGAGTTGATTCCCAAAAGTACAGTCACAAGTTGGAGAATCTACACGGATTATAGAGTGTTGAATAAGGTCACAACCCGTTGCCTTTTATTGATCAGATGTTGGATAGACTCACAAGGCATAAATTTTGATTGCTATCTTGAGGTTAAGCTAGTGATATTAAAGAAGCGCTTCTTGGGAGGCAACCCAACCTTTTTTGTTCCAACCAGGGATGTATCCTCTTCCTCTCTCATATTCATTGATGCACGTATTTTGATAACTATCATGAAGCTTAAGTTTGGAGGGGAGGTGGTACATACTTTCTTGGGAGTAGTAGATTTAACTAAGTGAGTTTAATTTTTATTAGTTGTTTTACTTGTTTATGTGTAAGAACGATTTGATGGCATACTAATGGGAATTTTTGTTGTGATGCAGGTGTGAGTGGCTATATGTTAAGTAAGAAAAGAGATGTCGTCTGAGGCACTAAATGGATTTGAAGCACAGATTCTATAACCTCTAGGCCGCGGTCTCAAATTTCTCGAGTAATGTCCTATCAATCACTATGCCATGAATTTTATTAATGAAAATCACTAAACGAAAAACTTATCAGAAATTACAACTCGTGCACTCTCCGAGCTGAAAGTACAAAATTACCCCCACACCAGTGCCTTAAATTTGGCTACCCAACAGACCTCTTGCTCATTTCCTTCGCAACAAAACCCTAGCCATTGAGTTCTCTTGTTTTTTGTCACATCACGAGACCAGACCGCAATCTCGACCGCTGTTCACCGAGTGCAACTCGCCGACCACCATCAGCTAGGCATTGTTGTCCCGCCCATCTGCTACACATCCAATTTGCAACATTCTGTGGGTAAGTTCAGTAACTCTTGCACTTTTGAAAGTTTCAATTCTTGTGGTGAGTCGGAAATGGGATCAAAATTGGCAAAAGAGGCATCACCAAAGAAATTTTAGGGAGTTAAGGCCAGGAATTCTATGACTTCACTATGGGGGTCTTCGATGTTATCAAGAAGAGGGGTATATCCAAGTAAGACATGTCCAATTTTAGGCAGATTTGCAGTACACGGCATTGGAGAACATTCTTGTCGAAATCTTGTGATTATTCGATCAATTTGGTGCATGAGTTTTATGCCAACCTGATTATGGCAGAGGAAGACACTGCGTGGGTTCAGGGTTGTCTAGTCCCATTTGAACTCAAAGTAGTTAATGAACTCTACAACTTCCCAAACATTGAAGGTGATGATTACACAAACTATGTGAAGAACAATGTAGATTTGGAGGAGGTGACCTGAAATCTATGTTCGCAAAACATGAAGTGAAAGATGTCCATTGGTCCAAAGGCAATCAAATTGGGTGTCCATAAGAGCGACTGCTATCGCAATGTGGTCCTGTGGCACATGTTTATTTACGCCCGAATTATGCCTACCATGCACATTGTTGATGTCAAGTTGAAGAGGTTGTTGTTGATTTACACTATTGAAATGGGCTTAGCATTACTATGGGATTCATCATATATGATGACATTAGTGAGAGTGTCACCATAGTGGTTCGTCGCTCCGGCTCGTTGTATTTTCCATCCTTGACTACGGCTCTATGTTCGGAGGCTAGATTGTCCCAATTGTCTGAGGAGAAATTGTTGGCCCTACCTCGAACATCGGGGCCACATTGTATATCAAATTGGGGGCGTATTCTGATCATATCAATAGTAACACTAAGGATGCGCCTGAGGCATCTCATTATTCAACAACCAAGCAAGATGCCTAGCTTCAAGTTCAACACCCTAGCCCCATCAGCACCTTCAGTAACTCAATGGAACACATTTATTGATCACAATTGCTCTGCCTCAAAGCCATCCATTCTAACATAGTCTTCATTGCAATACTACGAGGCCTCCAGTTTCCATTGACATCATTGCCCCCACCCTTATCTTTGGCACGCCTCTTTCTTTTGAGAAGGCGGAGGATGTGGCCTCGAACTTTGAGTCCATCTAAAGAACACAACCGATAGCTCCAGGGGAGTACTATTTTTAATTGCTTATTTATTTATCTCCATTGAGGGCAAGGATGGTTAAGTTTAGGAAGGGATGAACCATATACCTTTATTGCTATTTTTTCTGTTTATTTTGTTGTCTGTTTTGTTGTTGCTTAGTTTACTTGTTTTGTTCTTTAGAATTGGACTATTTTGTTTACCTTCTAAGTCATAGTGAGGTTGTGACTTGCTTGCCAGTTTAGTTTTCTTATGTGGTTAATATGCACTTCATGAACATGTGGTAGCCAGGAATATTGTATATTCATGCATTGGCTCATGAAGTACTTGAACATCATTGTTTGTTGATGAGAATTGATAATTGGGTATTGTGGGGACTGTATGGAAGTTGTTTGATCTAGACGAAGTTTTTGATTGACTAGGAATACTAAGCGACTCTTCAACTAGAAGTCGTCCCTCTATGTCTAAACTAATCAGGACAAATGATGGATAGGAAGACGCAAAAGAAAAAAATAAAATAAGCCAGAAAAAACGAAAGTATGTCCTATGTTTTGTTGAATAGTGAGTCATTTATATATGTGCACTCCAAACTCCTGAGAGATATTCCAAAAAACAATCATCTTAATGTATATAAATGCTCTCAAATTGTTGCATGTATTGGTGCTCTTGATTGTATAATCGTGATGAAAAGCTTATGTATTAGCTTTGAAAATAATATCTATCTAAATCACTGCATGCCTTGGCATGGAAAAAAATGAGGCTGATGAAAAAGGTTGGAGAGTTGAGAGAGATGAATTTTCAATCTTTTTTTTTATAAGCTAAATTCTATATATAATATAATGTCTTTACACAACGTAAGGGAAATTAAAACAAAATTAAAACAAGTATATACATGGAGATTAGATAAGTCAACTGCTCTCCGTCTGCAGGGAACCGGTTGTTGTTTGATTCCTTGATCGTGCACTGTATACTCTACCCTTTCATCGTACCCTCATGCATAGCTAAGGGTGATCTGGTTCATGGCTCCCCTAACCTCGAGAATGCACATGCATCTCCGCATTCAGTTCATCGCCATCGTCCGCTTTTCACCATAACTGGATATCATGGCTATCAACTTATCAATATCATTTTTTGGAATTATTGGTACATAGTTCCTTCTATTTTGGAGAGCTATACCTGTAATGTAGGGAGGATATTACCAGAGGGGTAGAGATAACAGTACCCTCCAAAGAAACCATTCAACCACCTTCTCCTGTAAGACTTGGAGCCGCTGAGATTATCCTCTATATTGAGTGTGGCACGTTGCATCTGTAGTGGAAGATCTCTTCTGTCCGTGTGGGGTGCAACAAATTACCACCCAGAAATGGTGGCTTAGTAGCATGCAATGTATACTGGGCATTTGGTGCAAATATGCCAGTGTTGGAATATGGCCACCGATAGAGAAGAGGAGGGTTGAGCATCAACGAAACCGAAATTTTCTTCTTCTCCAAGTTGTGTCATAGATTCGGTTGGTGATCTTCCAGGCCAATCTATCCTGTAGTCTCAACCCCCATTAGTTTATCTCGGCTTGTTTTCCAGTCCTCTGTTATGTGATTGTTCCGCCGGAGGAGGTGCTTTTGTTGGCTCTCAATTGCTCTACTATGATCGACAGAATGTTAGGTCCCAATTCTTTCCTCCGGGGGGTATCCTATATTTCATTTGGCTTGTTATATGTGTTTCTTTGTATCTTGTCTTCTGTCAGCAACCTGTACCACAACGAAACTCACAAGAAAATCAGTAGTTCAAATAATTTAGTACAGTTTTGTTTCTGTTATATCGACCATATCTGTTGTGAATAGATTGACCAGTCATGCTTGTATGTGTACCCTCTGTTATCTTCTTCCTGTACCTCACAAGCACTCACAAGATAGTTAGAGAGGTTCAAGAAACAAGAAGCAGTTCATATCAGGTTCCTATTCTCAGGACATAATTTGTAAAGTTTGACTATTTTATGTCTAAACACAAGAACCTAAGGTATGATAGACCAGCAGTTTGACTCATGTGCTAGCTTGCCCTCCCGTGGTTGTATGCTGATCTCCATCCTATCTCAGACGTGAAAATACCCTGAAGATAGGAAAACAATCAGTTTAGAGCAGGCTGGCAGACCATTTGATAGTCTAGTCTTTCATGACTGATCAAACAGCATCATGTTAGATAATTGATGGAAACAGACTCTTCCATATTTGAATGAAAAACCACCACTAATCATAATCAGTAGGCCACAGGCATGCTTTATCAAGACACTGAAGTTTATGTCTCTGTGTCTTAGTTCTATGTATAAAAGTTAGCAAGATTCATCGTCCAGATTCAAAGCATCTTAGAGGCTGTAGTGACCAATCATTTAGAGAGAAAGAAAACTTTGTTTTTACCTTATGTGCTTTCATGTTGAGCCAGGTATTCCTTTGTAGAGCTTGCAAAGCAGTGTAGACCTCTGGTGTTTCCCCCTCAAAGTGTCTTTTGTTCCATAATTTCCACATCTGCCAAATGAAGGAGATCCATATGGCTTTCCAAGCTTCAATATTACAGCCTGAGGGTTTCCTTAAACAAAACTCCTGAAGATTGGGTACTGATTCAGATGTTTACTGGTTTGATAATCCTTGAAGCAACTAGTCTTCCTGATTCTGCCATAGGGACAAAGTTATAGGCCAAGTGTGAAAGAGATGCTCATAGGTCTCCTGCTCAGAATTACACAGTGTGCAAGGTATCTCCTGATCCGCTAGTATAATCACTCTTTGCTGCAGAGTTTGCTTGATAGGGAGTGCCTTTTGCTGGATTTTCCAAACCAGAATTTTCTGCTTGGCTTGTGAGTACTTGTTCCAGATCAGAGAGTTAGTCCTAAACTCCTCATTGGTGAACGGTAAGTCCTGTGCCTCCACATGTTTTAAATATATGTACTTGGTATTGTAATTTCCAGCAATGTCTCCTTTGAAGCAGTATGAATCTCTTCTTAGTACCTAAGAAGGAGATTTTGATCACAAATGGATGACCCAGATCCACTTTGTCAATTCTTAATTATGTGCAGTTTTCTAGTGTTAAGTGACCATTTTTGAGGATGCATAACTTCTCGAATTCTATGTGGTAGCGAGAATTGCGTTTAAATGTATGACCATGGAGAGTTGTCTTATAATTTTTAATGTGCTTAAATGTTTTGCTTAAGGACAAGCAAAGCTTTAAGCTTAGGGATATTTGATAAGTGAGTTTTGTACCAACGTATAATTAAAATTTATACTTAAAACTCGTTTATCTTCAAGGAACAATTGTGCATTTGATGCCTATTTCTCGTGTTTTGCTTATTTACAAGTCGTGACTCTAGACAGGATGCGACATGATTTTTGGCGGGAAATTGCAATAACCCTAAGTGCATAAGTAGCTGTAAACTGACGATGTTACCCCTGCTTTTGAAAGAGAAATGTCTCTTAAGAACAAAGTAGAAGATTTTTTTAGATGGCATGCACTTCCCAAGAAAGGGGGGATTTTTGGAAGACATCATTCTTGGAGAGGGAAGCTTGTAAGAGAAGGAGCTCTCATGCGAGTTCACTTTTGACCCGAGAAGGTGGTTTCCTTTTCTTGTTCTTGACACTATGAAATCAGAATTAGCTTGTTTCTGTGAAACCTATGTCTTGAGCATGGCCTAGTACCATTTTTTAGGGCATGATGTTAGCCCTTGGTGACTTGGATGTGTCTTTTGAATGTTTAGCTTTTGAAACTTTGTTTAGTTGTTTGATTTTATTCTATTTTCTTGCTAACTTGCATTTGTTCGGCGAAACTTGTTTGTTCATTGAGCTTAATTGGAGGTCGAGAGATAAAGATTAAACTAGACTTGGTAAAATCAACTCTAATTACCATAGTGTAAGAATACATATGGAGTTACGCTACCTAGTAAAGATTTCATGAGTTTAATGCTTCTTGATATATTTAGGCTAAAATCAAAAGATAAGTGCTTACATATTAAGATAGGGTTGTTCTTACTCGAGAGAGATAGCAACTAATTAAGAAAATACAGTAGACAACTAGATACACAATTAAAAGGTTAAATTGAGATAGAACCATTCCAAGAACACTAAGTGGTGAGGTCAACTTCCCTAGGTCTTTATCGTATTGAATTTGTCCATCGCAGTTCGTTTGTTAAACCGAAAAATACTAAAAATAGTTTCTTTGTCTTGTTATGTTTAATTATGTTCAGCTCAATCTCAAATATAATGTCTAGTTGATACCATCTGGCATCTAGTGGACTTAGGAGTACTTTGTACTTTTTTATTTCCTTTTTCTTTCTTCTTCCCTTATTGTATGTTCATGTTACATTCGTTGTTTAACAACTCATCAATTGATCATTTGTCCAAATTGCTTAAATTTCACTAATTTGGGTGCTTATCCTCTACAACTCTAGTGGTTCGACACTCGTTTTCATTATTTTATTACTTGTTCAACTTTGTACACTTGCCAAATGTCGTAACAAGTTTTTGCAAGCGTACACTCAAAGAAAAAGGCTCATATAGGGTGACAAGCAATCTGAGGAAGAATTGAAAAGGAGTTAGGCACATATAGTTGCGTTCAAGTCCTATCCTAGGCTTAGAAAGGAACAAGATAAATGAAACTCAACTATATCAAGGTAGGTATCAAGTTTAAAGGTCATGAAATTTGATTCTTTGAAAGAAAGAAAAAGCTCCAAATTTTTTTTTTTATGTTTCCAACCCTTAGGCTGCGTTTGGTAGGCGGTTAAGTCGGATAACCGAGGATTGTCCGAGTTTACCTACCCTTTGGTACACACGCACATGTAATCCCCCGACCCGACGGACTGTGTCTCGACCCGGGACAACTGCCTGTTTTCTCAACTTTTTTTGTCCGCTGAAAAAAGGTCGGTTTCCGTAACCCTTCGTTTACCCAGCATGCTAACTTACCAAAATATGCCTAATTAACCAATAATTTACAGAAATACCATATATAAATAAACCAAACCCTACCTCCCCTCTCACCTTTCGAACCAGCTATTCCCATCGAGAGAACATCCAAAATTTGCAGCCCTCAGAACTCGACGAGCACTTGTCGCAGCCAATCTCTCCGGCGATGCCATCCACAGCCCAGGTAATGCTTCATCTTTGAATTGTGATTCTTTACGGCCATTTGTTTTTCTCCGTCTACGGGTGTTCGTTGATTCACGGTTTCACTATATGAACTTAGGGTTGTCGATTTTTTTGGGTTTAGGGTTTAGGGTAACCCAATCCTTACGGTTTTGTGTGTGGGTTTTAGTCCAAATTGTGATTGCTGCCATTAATTGTTCGATTTTTGTCAATTACCATATTCTTT